>SNQJ01S0063490.1:41092-76316 GCA_010110895.2 Picea sitchensis
TGTGTGTGTGTGTGTGTGTCTGTTTACACACACACATGTATGTATGTATATGTATATACATATACTTGTGTGTATATGTGTGTGTATACATATATATAGATATACATATACATATACATATATAGGTATCTATGTATGTATGTATGAATATACGCATATTTATGTATGCATATATGCATATGTATATATGCATACATGCATATGTATGTATGCATGCATGCATATGTATGTATGTATACATATACACATATACATATACCCATATACATACACACACATAGATATGTGTGTGTGTGTGTGTGTGTCTACATACATATACTTTCATGTCTAATATGCACAGTATGTATATACTTTCCTCTCTAATATGCATAGTATGTATATGTATATGTATGTACATACATCTACATATATATACATGCATATATATGTAGATACATATACATGTATGTGTATACATACATACATGTGTGTGTGTATACATATATATGTATATACATGCATGTATATGTATGTATGTACTAGGAAGGTAGGTACGAGAGGGGTTCTTTATAGCCCTAGGAGGACAATTGTTTTTTACATTTGAACGGAGTCTTGGGTAATGACTAACAACAAGGCATAAGAATATGCTCTTTTTCAAGGGATTATGTTAGCCACCTCGCATCAAATCACCAAAGTAACAGTCTTAGGACACTCTAGTTTAATAATAAAGCATATGATTTCAAAAACCTCCCCTTTGGATACTCACCTAGCCTTCATTATAGCATGGGCTTGGTACATCGACAAAAATTTTGAGACATTGGTATGCTTCCATATACTACGAGAGAAAAATGGGTTGGTTGATCAAAAATCGAACCTGGCTTCTAGGAAAAGTGGGGGGTTCTTTACATTAATAACCAAATCCATGAACGTCTCATTCCTTAACTCACATCAGCTATCATATGGNTATGCTTCCATATACTACGAGAGAAAAATGGGTTGGTTGATCAAAAATCGAACCTGGCTTCTAGGAAAAGTGGGGGGTTCTTTACATTAATAACCAAATCCATGAACGTCTCATTCCTTAACTCACATCAGCTATCATATGGGAAAATGACACGATGTTTGGATCGTTCGTCACATGTAACAAGGATAAGAAGGATAAGATACCCCCTCCCTCGATGCATGTAGCATTCACACTCCACTTCTACTAATGAATATTTTGTATTGGATATGCAGCTTCGTGGTGGGATAATGATTTATATTGCATGTCTTGCTAGTTCTTGGTTCATCCCACATCCACTGGATGGCGGAGTCTCTGATTTCTGGTTGTGTCATCTTGGACCTCATCCACCATGAATTGCAAGGAAAAGGTATGGGTTTGCTTGTAATTCTAGAAGGTTCCTTTCGTCAATTTTTCTTCAAGTCATCGACACTCCAGATTGGGTTTCCATTGTTGGAGTACATGAACATTTTCCTACTATTTAGCAGGACTGCTATTTACAGCATGTCTATTTATAACGGGTATATTTTTAACTGGTGGTTGCCTATATGTAATACCACGGGTAAATACCATTTGTTTCCAAAATCATGGGCACATAAACCACCATCAAGTAAATTCCTATTTTCTAGGAGGAAGAGCACTTCATTCCTTGATTTTAGGAGATAATTCATATTTCATGGCTAGAGAGTGCACTTGAGTGACAATATTATTCTCATAGACAAATGCACACTTCTCCTTAAGTCTTTAGTTCTATTATTAGTTATGGAGTCCAATTATACATGCATGAGTTCTCACTTGTGCATGGATAACTCCATTTATGACTATCTAGCTCCATTTATGGCTAGTTAATTGATACTAAGAGGGAGTTTATTTTTGTTATTATATGGGCATGCACATGGAAACCTTAATCTATTGCCCGTTACTCCTCTTGTGGAGAGTTCTATATATTGTACTCATGATCAAGGATTAATACAATGTTATTCGAGTTGGTTTTGTTAGTCTCTTATGTGTGAAGATTGATTATGTTTTTCTCTCTCCTCTCTTTCTTTTGCAATTAACTAGTGTAGTATTTCCTACTCACAATTAGATCTTGGAGTGTGATTTAATCCTACATGGTATAAGAGCTATTATTGTGAAGGAGTATTCACTTTTATTGTAGGTTTCTAGATCATATTGGACATCCCACAGAGAATTATGGATCAATCATCTTCTTCAATGATCTTGACACCCTTCAACTACTTTGAGTGGAAGCCCAAGATGCAACTTTTTCTTCGCAGCAAGGGTTTGTATAGGGTCACCATGGGCACGGAGATCAAGCCTACTTCAGCCATAAAGAAAGAAAAATACTTCAACATAATGGATGAATCCTAGAAGATATTGTGCTTGAGCATCTCTCTAGATCTCCTCTTCCATGTCAATACTTGCAAGACTCCTAACGATGCTTGGATAAAGTTGAAGGGTTTTCTAGGAAATAAGACAACCTAAGAGGTCATTAGTTGAAAAATGATCTGCATGCATTGAATCCAAGATATTTCAAAACCCTACAGGACTACTTCTATAAGTTTAAAACTTTTCTTTCACATGTTAGGGATTGTGGAATTGATAAGAAAGATGAACAATTAATCGTATTCAATTCTAACCAAGCTAGGACTAGAATAGTATGTCTACACTTCTTCTTTTCATACTACCAAGCTAGATATGGGGTCTACATGGAATATGACATTTTTGGATGATTTCATGGAGTCACATAACCATGAGTAGACAAATCTCATCCAGATAGGGGCACTCAAGAGTTAAAATCTATGTGTGCTTACATCTCAAGGGAGTTCAAAGAAGAATAAGCAGAAGAACAAGGGTAAGAAGGACCAAGAGAACAAGAAGGAAGGTAAAAAAAAATCCACATATGAGAGTTCGAGTTCCAAGGCATCAAAGAGAAAGAAGGAGAAGACCAAGTGTTCCTATAGTAACAGGGGGTTCCATCCTTAGAGTTCTTGCATGAAAAAGACCATAGATATCATGGAACAATCACTTGAGTAACATCACCTCGAGGATTGTATTCTGGATAATGAAAGGAAGAATCCATCAGACAAATCATCTTCAGAAAGAGGTAATGGTCATGCACTACTTTCTATTCCATATTCTCCTAATGCTTGGGTGCTTGGTTCAGGGGATACCCATCACATGGCCTCATTGGATAGACTTTTCTCATATTTAGAGACTTCTTCCAGACCACCAATCTTCATGGGAGATGATTCTCCTACTGAGGTGTGTAGTAGGGGAAGAGTTGATATACACCATGGATGCTTTCAGTATGTACTTCATGTTCTGAACCTTTCAGTGAATCTCCTCTCCATCTATCAAATCACTCGTTCAAGTTCAAGGAAGAAGGTGGAGTTCACTTCAGACTCGGCTATTATTTCTGACTTATCACATGGTTCAAAAATTGTTGTTGGTGAGGTTAATCACCATTCTAGGTTGTAAACCTTCTCTCACTTTACTCATAAATCTGATTAAATATATCTTCTAACACATGCTAATGAAGAGTCAAAGTTGTGGCATGAGAGGTTTGGGCATCTGAATTTTAAATATTTATATCAGCTTAGTAAAGGATTAATAAGATTTGTACAGAAAATGGAGGAGAGTATGTGAATAAGTACTTTGAGCATATTTGTTCAGAAGTAGGTATAGATTTGTATCACACGGTTCCATATACTCCAGTACAACAGAATGGGGTAGTGGAGAGAAAGAACAAGACATTGAAAGAGATGGTCAACTATATGTTGCAGGCTAGAGAATTACCACCAAAGTTATGGGTTGAAGCTATCAACTATGCATCCTACATTCATAATAGAGTTCCTCATAAATAATAAAATGGAGTCACTCAATATGAGGCTTAGAGTGGGAATAAATTGGAAGTCACTCACTTCAGAATTTTCGGTTCTCGTGCATGGGCTAGGATCCCTTTTGATAGGAGGAAAGATATGGAAGCTCAGAGTAAGGAGTGTATTTTTGTTGGATATATAGAGGGAGAGAAGAAATACAGGTTATTATATACTACTTCATATACATTATCCATTCATAGGAGTGTTATATTTGAAGAGGGTCCTTCACAGGTACTTTTGGAGCAGTCCATGCCTCCATCTCCACCGCCACTAGTTGTGGAACTGCATGAGACTTATTCCAATCAGATTTAAGATCATATATATGAATCTGATATATCTAATAATTTATGATCGAAATAAATAATTTTCATGTCTAGAGCATCTACCATGATGGGAACAAGAGACTCTTCAAGTAGTAGGTGATCTAGAGGGTGATTTGGTCGATCCACGGAGAACCAGATCTCAGTTTGTGTAGCCTCCATAATATCTTACTGGCATAGATCCTTTGTTGTCTATTTATTATTATATGGTACTTGTATCAAACCCTCATTATTATGCATAGGCTGAAGGAAACCCCCATTGGGAGGCAATTATGAAAGAGGAGTACAATTCCCTGGTGGAGAACAACATATGGGAGTTGGTTCCTCTACCTTCCAATGGGAGGCTTGTTATATGTAAGTGGATTTTGAAGACAAATAGGGATACTGATGGATACATTACAAAGTATAAGGCTCGGTTAGTAGCTAAAGGTTTCTCACATGTACAAGGCATTGACTGTGAGGATACTTTTTCATCGGTTACCAAGATTGATTCCATTCGATTAGTTCTAGCTATTACAGGATCTAGAAAGTGGGAGGTACACTATATGGATGTGAATAATGCACTCTTACATGGATATATTAATGACAAGATATATATGGAGCATCCATATGGATATGTTTGGGTTCCATCATTAGTTTTCAGTTTGAGGAAGTCATTGTACGAACTCAAGTAAGCACCTTGAGCATGGTATGCTAAAATGAAATATTATCTTCTCTCTAGAGGTTTTCTTATATGTAGATCAGATCCTAATGTGTATATGATGAGGATCACATATTTACTTCTATTGATAGTTCTATATGTAGATGATTTACTCATCATAGGGATCTCAGCTTCCTCCATTGTTGCAGTGAAGACCGCTTTGCATGACAAGTTTTCTATGACAAATATGGAAATGTTACATTAATTTATTGGTATTGAAATGAGCCAAAGTGATTCGGGAATCAAGATGTCTCAGTCCAATTATGTCAGAGATCTACTTGACATGTTTTAGATGACAGATTGAAATCCATCTCAAACACCCTTTCAATAAGGGGTTAGACTAAAGGATGTCGGTGCATCACCTTTGATTGATTGTACTAGATATTGAAAGTTGGTGGGGAGGCTTGATCCGGGAGGATCTAAGGAATGCTCACAAAGGTCTAGGAGGATATGGAACACTCATAAAGGTCCCAGGGGATCCATAAATGATAAAACTTTTCCATCTCACATCATATTGCAAATGGCATCAATGCATAGAGATCATGATCATCTTTCCAACAGCGCATACGGAAAGTCAAACGAAGTTCGTATGAAAAAGTTATAAGCGACCAAATTTTGGGTCAAACGGGAAAATTCAAAGGTCAAAGGGGAAAAAATAGGTGACACATGTCACCACTGCAAGTTTGACATGTGGCACATGGTTATTGGCAGATGACTAGGCATATCATACCTCTAGGTGGTTCAATCACAGGATGACAAGTGGACCACTCTTATGCTGACACATGGCAGGGTTGAGCCAATGAGAGGTCGCCACATGGAAACCTCTCATTGGCCAATATTGGTTTAATTTGAATAAAATTATGAAGTCGAAGGGGGTCAAAACCGCGACCTCCATAACCTCCAAAGGCCTAATGAAACCCCCCACTATCATGACGCCATCGCATGAGTCTTAACCATATTATATGATTAATTTTATTTGAATTTATGTAACGCTCTGTTTGGGGGAGAAAAGGGGTTGAGGACTATCCCCAGCCCCTGGTCCACATACATTACCATATGACTCATACCATAGCAACCATGGAGCGAACGAATGTTTGTGTGGGATTTATGTTAAAACATATATATACTATATATATATAAACAACTAACAAACAAATGAATATGACAAGGTCACGGGGAATAGAACCCCCTGCCTCCACCATTTTAGCGAGAGGTTTTAACCATTGTGCCAATGCCCCACATTTAACAAGATTCCCTCCTAATTTAGCCATGAAGTTACAGTGGTTGGATGGTTGCGCCCTATATATTGAGTACAGATCCCAATGCATATACACATGCATCTCAAGATTGCACGGAGTCTGAGGTATGCATAGATCTCGAGACAAAGCATGAATCCTAAGGTTGTACGGACAACATGGAAGTACGTGCAGAGTACAAGCTAAGTTTTTTGTTGTCTCGTAAAGTGTGCCATGAGGTATATTGATGGAACATTGCCAACTTTATACTCATTTTTCACTATTTTTCAGAAGGATCATGAATTTGAGGTATATTTTGTGATTTGAGGTCACATTTAAATGTTAGAACACCTAAAAACCTTGCTTAAGTAAATTGAAGTCAGACAGTGTAAGTAGGGCTAGATCATAGGTTGGGAGAATAAGGTAAGGGGTTGAATCTGTCTGGCATGTTCTTTCCAGACTAAGGCTAAGGTCCAAGTGGGTCTACTTCTAGCTTCTAATGAATTTCGCTTCCAACCTCATTACTATAGGGAGCCCTTGTTCCTCAAGGATTAGGGTAAACAATAAGAGTCTGAGCCTCTCTATTTCATATATATAATTTTGCTAGTACCCTAAGCCCTTTGTCGATCCATTGTTGGCAAGGGAGTTTTATTAATTGATACTTGCAGCCAACTTTATTTACGGTCCCAATTGATGATGAACTTAATTTAAAAGGGAAAACTGAGGGCCCTTCTCATTATGGATAGTATTATCTCAATTTTCCATTAATGGGCATTTAATGCATTGGTTTACGTGCCGAAGAGGGTGAAATTGAACTAGTTTGGAAATTGGTCAACTTTATAGTCAATGGTGAAGTTAATTTCTTGTTTTGAGTGACGGAATTTAAGAGAATCCATTAAATTGCCATACATGAGTCATTTTATATGTGATTTTGATATATGGAGATGATGAAGGCAGTTTTCATCGAATTAAAGGGAACTTAAAGGTGTAACAAAATGTATGTAATTTGAGTTCTTTTATTTTGTGTTGTGGCATCTCACTAATCAGCAAAGCTAATCTTCAGTTTATGAGTTTTTGGGTAAAAAGCACATCATCAGAATTCTGCAAACCACTCTGATACGATCAGTAAATTATTCTGAATCAAGTTAGATGTTGCATGTATATATGTAAAGAGAGAAGCAGTATCTAAGTATTTTCAAATCAAGTGGTATCAGAGCTAGTTTTTGCATGTGTTGCAAGATTTTGATGTGACATGAGATACAAGAGTTCAATTGGTGAAGATATTGAAGACTTTTATCAAGAAAAAAAGATGAGTAAAGCTCTCATGAAATTGAGGCTCCCAAAGAACATTAATCAAAAAAATCCAGAATGAGATATATGAGTTGAGGATGCAGTTGAAAACTCTTGAGGAAGAGAAGCAAATGCTACAAGATCAATTGTTATGTCATGAATATCTCCACATGAGTATTTTTCATGAATTAGAAAGAAGGTTGCAAATATTGGCACCATCAATCAATAAAGTTGGAAGTAGAGAATGAGAAGCCTCCACTACAAGAGAGACTATCTCCCTCAAAAAACATGATCGAGAAAGATGACTCTTCATATTATTCTTTCTCCCATCAAGATGGAGAATGCTCGAGGGTAGCTAAAGCAAAGAAAACTTTAGATGAATAAGTCCTACATAATAAATTGGCCTTACCTTCCATTCCAGAGAAGGGTAACATGTGTAAGGCATCTTCAGGGAAAGATGTGCATGCTACATGAGAAGGAATGAAGACTTTTCCCACTAGTGAATGGTCTAGTTATCCATGTGCTTCATGTGGAACTAGAAACCATGATGTGGAGAAGTGTTGAAGAAGACATTTTTTGTAAGTAAAACTCTCCAAGAAGAAAGTGGATCATTTCTCAAGTCAGAGCAAAAGGAGGAATGATGAGAAGGGATCGTGGAACAAGACACTCTGCTCTTATTGTGCTAAGAGTGGACACCAGATGAGAAGTGTTGGACACTTTACCTGCACTTTACCTGCACTTATGTCTAAATAATAACAGGAAAGATGTAGAGACACTTGCGAGAAGACAAGCAAAATCTCTAGATGAAGTTAATGGTCTTAATGAAAGGCTTGTGAAAGAATACTTCCTGATGGTTGGGCTTGGCAAAGTGATATATGAAGATATCGAAGAATGGTTCGTGGATAGTGGCTCATCTCACCACAGGACTGAGATGAGATCAATATTTTTGACTTTCTCAGAGTCTGACATGGATTGCTTTGTGGGATCTAGAACCAACACCAGAGAAGCAATAAGAGGGTATGGATATGTAAGATTCCATCTCAAGTCGAGAGGATTTATGGGAATCGAACATATGTTGTATGTTCCAAATTTAAGGGTAAACCTACTTTGAGTTGCAGGATTTGAGGATGATGCTTATGTATTTGCATTCCAGAATGGTTAGGTACTAGTGTACTCAAAGGAAGATACTCCACACACGGCAATAGTACTTGGTATTTGTGAGGAGAGGTTATATAGGTTACTGGGAAGACCTATATTTTGGTCTAATGGTTACTTGGATTCGACATCAGATTCTGCATCAGATTCAATGCCATATTCAATATTAGCATCAAAGGCATTTTCAGAGGTCAGAAGTTGTGAGACTCCTCCTAGTGCAATCAGATTCAATGTCAGATTCATCATTAGCATCAGAGGCATTGTCATAGGTCGGAAGCTGTGAGACTCCTCCTAGTACAATGGGAAAAATGAGTCCATAAGTAAACCATCTTTAAAAATTTTGTAAATGTGTATATTTTTAATTGTAATATGCATATGTGTAAATCTCCTAAATTCTATTAGAAGGCTTGTAAGCCAATCATTGTAAATTATAAGAGTGAGAGGGACTATGTAAAAATCTATATTTCCACCTTGTATGAGTGAGAGGAATTTTATAAGAGATTTTCTATATTTCCACCTTATATGTTGTAAAGAGTGAGAGGAATCTCGTTAGAGAGATTTCTAGATAGCCACCTTACACTTTATTGTCGAGTGAGAGGAATCTCATTAGATATTTCTATATAGTCATTTATATACATATTGTTTCATAGTGAGAGGACTATTGTTCTAAATATTGTAAAGCCTTTAAAAAACAATATGGACAATTGTATTGTCATGTAATCGGCTAAAGGGATACATATGGATCCAATTGTCTAAGTCAACATTCTTGATTATAAAAAACTGAAAGTGAAGGAATAGAAGGATGCAGGCAGTTGAAACATGTAGATCAGAAGCAGAAAGAGAAAAACTTTCTAGAGATGGTAAAGGAGAAGTAATCCTCTTCATAGAATAAGAGGAATAAAGGTGCATGCTATGAGCATCTTTGAAAATACTATATCATGTTTGTGTGGATGTATACCTTGAACAAAAGTGATCAAGTACATGTGATAACACTACAAGAAGAATTATTTCCAAGGAAGGAGCGATAATGGACAAAGTATTCATTCAAGGACTCCTATAGATACATCAGCAGTACAAGAACATAGAGTCCAAATGGACAAGCCACAGATTATCATTCCACTTGGTTTCATATTGGTTGAGATGGACTATCTTCAACAAAAGGAGATGGGAATGGATGTTGAAATATTGGATACAAGTATTGCATAGATTCAATGAATGGGACTTTTGTTGTTAGGGAATCTATGAGCCATAACCAGAGCTATTAACGATAGTGTCATAGGAAATATTTAAATCCATATTCCAGAGAAGCAGACATAAGTGCATTGATCTAGTACCTAATATCAAAGACCCAACATGAAGACTAAATTCCAAAAGAATCAACAAGATGGAAGAGTGAACTATTATCACTAAGTTTTTGAAAGTCTATACGTTTGGAGGTCCAGAAGTTCTTCAGTGGGAAGGTGTGATCCAAGAGGATTTAAGGAATGCTCACATAGGTCTAGGAGGATCCAGAACACTCACAGAGGTCCCATGGGATCTATAAATGCTCTCAATTTGACCATCTCAAATCATCCTAAAAATGGCATCAATGTGTAGAGCTCATCATCAGATTTCCAACGGAAAAAACAACAAGTCAAATAGAGTTTGTATGCAAAATTTATAACCGGTCAAAGTTCGGGTCAAATAGACAAAGTCAAATGTCAAAGGGAAAAAAGAGGTGTCATGCGTCACCACTGCAAGGGTGACATGTGGCACATGGTTATTGGTAATTGATTGGGCAAATCGTACCTACAGGTGGTTCAATCACAGGATGACAAGTGGACCACTCTTATGCTGACACATGGTAGGGTTGAGCCAATGAGAGGTCATTATGTGGAAACCTCCCGTTGGCCAATATTGGTTTAAGTTGTGTAAAATTATGGAGTTGATGAGGTTCAAACTCGTGACCTCCATAGCCTCCAAAGGCCTAACAAAACCCCTACTACCATCTCACCATCACATGAGTCTGAACCATACTATATGATTAATTTTATTTGAATTTATGTAACAGTCTGTTTGGGGGAGAAAAGGGGTCGAGGACTACCCCCAGCCCTTGGTCCACATATATTACCATACGAATCATACCATATCACCCGGGGAGATAACGAATGTTCACATGGGAGTTATGTTAAACCATATATATACTATATATATATAAACAACTAACAAACAAACGAATATGCGAAGGTCACGAGAAATAGAACCCCCGACCTCCGCCATTTTAGCGGGAGTTTTTAACCATTGTGCCAATGCCCCACATTTAACAGGATTCCCTCTTAATTTTGCCATGAAGTTACATTAAGTTTCGGATGGAGGTTGGAGGGTCGTGCCCTATATATTGGGAACGGATCCCAATGCATGTACACATGCATCCCAAGATTGCACAAAGTCTGAGGTATGCATAGATCTAGAGACAGAGCATGAATCATGAGGCTGTGTGGGCATCATGGAAGTACGTGCAGAGTACAAGCTAAGTTTTGTGTTGTCTCGTAAAACATGCCATGAGGTACATTGACAGAACATGGGCAACTTTATACTCATTTTTCATGATTTTTTGCAAGGATCATGAATTTGAGGTCTATTTTGTGAATTTAGGTGATTTGTAATAGTATTATTTCAATTTTCTATTAATTGGCATTTAATACATTGTTTTACATGCCGAAGAGGGTGAAATTGAGCTAGTTTGGAAATTGGTTGACTTTATAGTCAAAATTCTCATAATTTCACAAGGATTTCAATGGTGAAGTCAATTTCTTGTTTTAGTGATGGAATTTAAGATCATATATTAAATTGGCATATGTGAGTCATTTTATATGTGATTTTGATATGTGGAGATGGAAGGCAATTTTCATGGAATTAAAGGGAACTTAAAGATGTAACAAAAATGTATGTAATTTGAGTTTTTTTTTTTTTTTGTGTCATCTTACTAATCAGTAAAGCTAACATTTAGTTTATAATTTTTTGGGTTAAAATCACATCATTAGAATTCTTCAAACCACCCTTATACGATCAGTAAATTATTTTGAATCAAGTTAGATGTTGCATGTATATATGTAAAGAGAGAAGTGGTATCTAAGAATTTTCAGATCAAGTCTTCTCTAACTTACACACTCTTGACCAAACATCTCTTATGCAATTGGATCATTTTCTAGGTACATGCGGGAGCCACATGATCTTCATTGGAAGGAAACAAGGAGGATTCTTAGATATGTCAAGGGGACTACCAGCATTGGCATACACTATGCAGCAAAATCTTCCTTAAATCTTGTTGGTTAAACAGACTCGGATTGGGCAGGTGATAGCATTGATTGCAAGTCCATTTCAAGATATTTCCTCTACCTTGGATCATGACCTATTTGTTGGTCAAGTAAGAAGCGATTAATATTTTCTGTATCATCAGCAAAGGTAGAGTATAAGGATAGAGTGAATTTTACTACTCAAGCTATTTGGTTGTAGCACTTTCTTACAGAGTTGGGAGTTCATTTTCATTGTCTGAAAGTTATATGGTGTGATAATCGGAATACTCTCAATTTGTGTAGAGACCTAGTTTAGAGGTAGTGGACCAAGCACATCAAGGTTTATATGCACTTTATTTGAGGACATATTCAAGATGGAGTCATTGATATGCAGTTTTGTCCATATTCAGAGCAAGTGGGAGACATCTTCACTGAGTCTTTCACTGAACAGAAGTTTGTATCAGTAAAGGACATCCTAGGAGTGAGGGATGCATCAACTTAGCAACTTAACATGTTAGCATTTCTTTCTTGTTATCAGCATATTTTGAGGGGGGTTTGTTCCCACTGGGTTTTCCCTCTTTACCTCACTTTTTTTCAATTGCTATGCATTTATACTTGTACATGAATACCTAACATGGCTTCATATTGTCGGGACTCATCATTGTGCACACCTCGGTTTTGTTTCAAGGAGGTGTTGGAATACATGCATATTTTCCTACTATTTAGGAGGACTACTATTTATAGCATGTCTATATATAACAGGTCCATTTTTAGCCGATGTCTATCATATGTAATACCATGGGAAAATACCATGGGTTTCCAAAGCCATGGGCACATAAACCACCATTAGGTAAATTCCTATTTTCTAGGAGGAAGAGCACTTCATTCCTTGATTTTAGGAGATAATTCATATTTCATGGCTAGAGAGCACACTTGAGTGAGAATATTATTCTCCTAGACAAGTGTGCACTTCTCCTTAMGTCTTAAGTTCTATTATTAGTTGAAGTCCAATTATACATGCATGAGTTCTTACTTGTGCATGGATAACTTCATTTATGGCTAGTTAATTGATACTAAGAGGGAGTTTATTTTTTCTATTACATGTGCATGCTCATGGAAACCATAACCTATTTCACATTAATCCTCTTGTGGAGAGTTCTATATATTATAATCATGATCAAGGATTAATACAATGTCATTCGAGTTGGTTTCTTAGTCTCTTATGTGTGAAGATTGATTCTATTTTTTTATCTCCACTCTTTCTTTTGCAATTAACTAGTGTAGTATTTCCTACTCACAATTAGATMTTGGAGTGTGGTGTAATCCTACATCCACCACYTGGTTATTGTTGGGGGAATTCTTCAATCTATTCAAATATGTTGATGMTTTAGTGGAACTTTGGCTCACCAACTTGGAAATTTGTCGATCTAATTTGGGATTCTTGTGGCAAGGTGGTGACACTTCCCTGCAATTTGTCCTATGTACTTGTCTCTATTAATTTCAGTTCCAAATCATTGGGGGCTTTGGTTTCTAGACTAATAAAGGAACCTTTGTTTGTAGATAACTAAACTTGGGAAGGAATTATAGTACAATACTCAATTGTTCAACCCTAGAATGGTGAAATTATCTGTTAGCATATATTTAAATTGGTTGTTGTGTTTGACCTTATCAGATTTGGGTGGTAGAAAATGTATCTTCATGATCTCTTTGACAATCATCTCTCTCTCGAATGACATGAACAAACCCTCAACGAGTTCACTTCAACATTTTTTTCCCATTTCGAAGCTTGGAAAAAAATGGAACACAATCTTAACCACAAAATCAACATTATCATGGGAATGCTTCTCCAATAGAGGACTCAATTGGACATCTTAGAGGAAACAGTAAAAGAATTGTGTAGATAGAAAGGCTTGGCCTTATCAAGGAAATAATTGAAATCTCCCTCAGTTTCTTCTTCTACGGGACTATTGTGGACACATTTACAATTGGCTCTAGCCAACTAGGTCAGCCCTCAACATAAGCATTTGCACCTACCTACTATTTTCAAAGAGAACGTTGATGAGGAAAACAAGATTTTGGATTTCAGTCGTCATCTTTAAGTTGTAGGAATTCTTACTATGTTCTCAATATGTCATAGGAATTTATTTTTCTACCCTATTGCACATTGTCTAACTATGTTCTTAGTCATTCTAGAGGTACTTGTAAGCATATCAAATAGTATCATCATGATAGACAGACTATTTTTTTAAAAATCATAGAAATCCTTGACTTCAACCTATTTTTATAATATAAATATTTTCCAATGTGTGTTAAAATACACACACACACACACATATACATATGTACATCTCTGTGTGTGTGTGTGTGTGTGTGTGTGTTGAAACTCCTTGAGCTTTGAGTTTTATGAATTCAGGGAGATAATGTCCTTATTGTTATGATTGTCTACCTTGTGGAGGGCTTAGTATCTGTAATGGTCTTCTTGGAGGGTTATTGTACCTAGTGAAATATTAGCGAATGTATATTTTGCTTTCATTTGAAATAGAAAATATATGTATTTTTTCTTTGGAAAAAAATATATACGTATATATGTACATATATGTATATCTATATACATGCATATTACCTTTTGGCATTTTTTTTCCAAGATCAATGAAATTGTACTAGTCGAAACTACCTCTGGTACCCTATAGTGCCAACATCCCAAAGTAACAATGACACTATGAGGTGGGGACTCATAAATAACATGTTGTTTCCACATATAGGGTTGTCCTAAAAGAACATCATAAACTTTGAGTCTAGCAACATCACATAGTACCTCATCTTTGAAGGGATTTATTATGTAATACAGGTGGCACTACTAGATGACGTGAAGGTATTGTCCTTGGCCCAACCAACCAATGGTGTATGGTTGGGAGTGTTCCTTTTTCAGCAGCTTCAATCTCTAGATTAAATTGGCTAAGATCATGTTCTTTTGGATCTTACAATCAACGGTGAAACGTAGAGGGGTCCCCTCCACCCACATCTATGAATGGAAGAGGTGGTCCCCCTCCTCAATATCCACTAACTCTTATGGTTGGATATTTGCAACTGTAATGGTAGCACTGGGTTTTTCATCAATGATCTACTTTCCCTTATCATGTTCTGAATCGGAGTATGAGTCAAGGTATGACTCTTTTTCTTTAATCTCAGCCAACAATGATTGTTTTGAGTAACATTCATCAATGTTGTGCCAGGGGATTTTGTGGAACTCACACTACTTTCAAGTGTCCTTCTTCAACTTCTCATTACCATTATTTCCATATGGCTTGGATTGGTTTCCTTGATGTTGGATCTCCTTTCTCTATCCCTTGTTTTATGAGTTAGGGTCACTATTACCATGCTTCTGTTGTGGCATATTTTTTACCACAACTTCCACTTATTTATCTACTTGAATTTATTATCAATTTTGACATCATATCGATAAGTGGATCCTAATTTTTGGGTTGTTATATTATTTGCAGTGAAAGTCGAGTCAAGTTCAATTGACGGTTGAAGGTCGAGGTGGATTGATGACAAGTCGAAGGTCGAGGAAGTCGATCGAGAAAATTTGAAGTCGAAGAGATCGACGGAAAAGTCAGCCGACAAGAGGTCAAAGTGTGGGCATGATACGACCGACTAGAGACCGAATGGAGGTCGACTGGTAGTCAACTTGTAACCCGAATTGGAAGTCAACTGTAACAAAATCCCAAGGTTTGAGGTTTTGTATCCAATGCTATGCATGGATCTGTAACCATTTTTTGGGCGCCAATATTTAGGGTTTTGCCTATTGTAAAGCCTATAAAGAGGCATGTTGTAAAAATGTAAAGGGTAATCATAGAATGCACGTAAGAAGGTTAATTCATGTGTAATTGTAGGTTTTTGATCATGCATATGTAAGTCAAATTGGCTACAGGGTTGTTCTTGTGAATGAAAGAGGGTATGATGTTGATTATGTCTTAGGTGTGGACCAAGGTTATACATGTAACATTTTATTTTGATTGAATAAGACAACAAGAGAGAAGAACGCTCAAAGGAATGTTGGTTTCTCCCAGTTAAGGGTTCTATGGTAAATTACCGATGTATTATGTGATTGCTTGTTTCATTTACATTCTTGATTAAATTATTCTTCTCTTCTGTTAGGATTAGTGTGGAAGTGTCTTTCATTTTCTGACATGTGGTATCATAGCTTAGGTTTTCCCTGACAAGTGAGTTATCAAAGTAGTGTTATGCTTTGGCGAGTATATCAGATCTTGATTTGAAAATATTGAATCAAAGAACTAAACCCTAGGTACAGTAAGAGTCATAAGTCATAAATTGTGTTAAAGATCATGGTAAAGAATAGCGAGTAGTTCCAGAATAGAGATAGAAAATCCAATGGCCATAATTTTCAACTTTGGAAGCTTAAAATGGAATATCTTCTTGTAGATCGAGAATAATGGACAACGTTGTGTCCAAGTACCCAGTCGACAAGCATGTCGATGGAAGAATGGGAGAAAATTGAAAGAAGTCCAAGAAGTATGATTCGGCTTTGTCTTACGGATTTAGTGTTGTTGAATGTCTCAAGTGAAGATTCAGCCAAGAAACTGTGGGACAAACTGGGAAGCTTATACCAGTCAAAATCTTTGGTAAATAAGTTGTTTCTCAAAAAGAAATTGTATCTTCTGAGGATGATTGATGGAGGTTCAGTGACTGATCATTTAAATACGTTTAATATTGTGTTAAGCCAGTTATCGCCTGTGGATATTAAGATCACTGATGAGGAGAAGTGTATCAGCCTATTATGTTCTTTTCCAGACTCCTGGGATATCTTAGTCGTGGCTATTGGCAGTAATATAACCACACTAGTGTTGGAGGATGTGGTTGCTTCTATGTTGTTGAAATAAATGAGAAGGAATAAGATGGGAGGATCGACCAAAGATGCTCTAGTAATGAGAGGTCGACCGGTAGATATAGATAAAGGAAGATTCTCTGGTAGTAATTTCAATTCGAAGGGTAGATCTAAATCCTCAGTTCAGTAGACGTGAAGATGTTGTAAATGCATTAACGTTGGGCATTATAAAAAGGACTGTAAGTTGAAGGCATAGAATTCATTGTTGGATCCGACAAGAAGTAGTCAACTGAGAGAAAGACAAGCTAAGAGAAGGGAGGTGATGTGTACCTGGCGTCGACCAGTACACATTCAAATAAAGATATTTGGTTGATAGACTCAGGAGCATCCTATCATATTACACCACATAAACAATGGTTATGTGAATATGAACGATATAATGGGGGAAATGTGTTCTTGGGGGATGACTCGACAACTAGAATTCTCAAACAGGGAAGAGTCTAACTAACACTGTAGGATGGGGGGAAAGAACCCTTCCAGTTGCGCTACACATTCCAAGTTTGGAAAGAAACTTGATATATGTCGGCAAGATGAGTGATGTAGGTGTGCATACTCTGTTTCAAAAGGATTCGTTCAAGATGGTCAAAGGTGTGATGGTATTAATGAAAGTAGTTCATATTGGTACCATGTACAAGTTGTTAGGTAACGTCAACTCGATTGGATGCAACAACATTGTTGCTCCTGAAATCGACTCGACTTGATGTTGGCACAACTCGACTCAACTTGATCCAAGTCGGTTCAAACCGACTCGACAAGACATGATGAGATTGACCCGACCAGGTTATTGTACAAGAGGATGGGATACATTGGAGAAAAATGAATTCAATCCATGCAAAAGAAAAGGTACGATCGAAGGTTTTCCTGAATGTGGGTTAGAAGTCAACTTTTGTGAACATTTCATATATGGAAAATAAATTCAGGTGTGCTTCCAATCTAGAGCAACAAGGGAAAATGGGATTCTAAGACTGGTGCATAATGATGTGTTTGGTTTGGTTACAGTTCCTTCACTTGGTAGATCCATGTATTATGTCTCCTTCATAGATGATTTTTCTAGAAAGACATGGATATATTTCCTGAGGAAGAAATCAGAGGTTTTCGAGAGATTTAAGGAGTTTAAATCTCTTATGGAAAACCAGATAGAGAAGAGGATTAAAGTGTTGAGGACTGACAATGGTGGTGAATTCTATGGAAAGGAATTTGATCCTTTCTATAAGAAGTGTGGAATAGCATGCCAAAATTCCACACCATATACCCCACAACAAAATGGAGTTATCGAGAGAATGGACAGAACGTTGATGGATAAGGCAAGGAGCATGCTTAGTGGTGCTCGACTCACACAAGAATTCTGGGCAAAGGTAGTCGACATTGTAAGATATCTGGTGAATATGTCTCCTTTGTCAGCGCTAGTTGACATGACACCACATGAGGTATGATTGAGTAAGAATCCTTCGGTGGAACATCTTAGATTATTTGGCTGTGATGCATTTGTGCATGTTCCCAATGAAAAGAGGAGAAAGTTGAACAAGAAGGTAGTCAAATGTATTTTCATTGGATATAAATAAGGGATGAAAGGATATAAACTCTGGGATCTTGCATCAAGGAAAATAGTGTACAGTCGAGATGTGGTCTTCAGAGAAGTCGAAGGTAAATCTGAGCTTAAGGAAGTTGTTCAAACCAACAATAATCTTGATACGGTACGGTTTGAACTGAGGAACAAAGAAGATGATTCAGATGAGTCGACTGAATCTAAGGAAGAGGTGGAAAAACTGAATCCAGTGGTAAGGAGATCATAAAGAGTAAAGAAACTATTTGAGACGTATATTCTTCCTAACTTTCATTCCGTATTCATGCTAATTACCATCGATGATGAGCTCAAGTCGGTCGATGAGGCAGACGACTTGGCAGAGGGTAAACTCTGGAAGGATGCCATGGTCGAAGAGATGGAATCATTGTACAAGAATTAGACATGGGATTTAGTCAAGTTACATAGTGTAAGGAAGCCCATTGGTAGCAAGTGGGTGTTCAAGAAGAAGATGAATCTCGCAGGTTAAGTTGAGAAGTTCAAATCTCTGCTGGTAGCAAAAGGTTATTCCCAAGTTGAAGGAGACAACTTCAGTGATATTATTTCCCATGTTGCAAAACTAACTTCCATTAGAGTACTAATGTCTTTGGTTGAAAAATTTGATATGGAGATAGAACAGATGGATGTGAAGACAATGTTCCTACATGGGGACCTAGAAGAAGAAATCTACATGGAACAACATGAAGGATTTGTAGTAAAGGAAAAGAAATAATTGGTGTGAAAACTAAAAATATCCCTTTATGGTCTAAAGTAATTGCCAATTATGTGGTACTAGAAGTTTGAAACATACATCCTTAGTTTTGGATTTGTGAGAAGCAAAGTTTATCACTGCATATATTCCAAGGAAGAAAGCAGGTGTTTCATATATGTAGCTTTGTATGTCGATGACATGTTGCTAATTGGAAACAATGTGGACACAATAAAGGAGTTGAAGAAGAAGTTATCCTCCAAGTTCGACATGAAGGATCGTGGTGAAACTAACTTAATTCTGGGAGTGGATATTAAGAGAGATAAAGCCGCTAGAAAAATCGGGTTGAATCAGACGAAGTATATTGAAACGGTCTTGAAATGATTCAACATGCAGGATTGTAAACCGGTGAAGGTTCCAATTCCTGTGGGAGCAAGGCTTACTATTGAGCAGTGTCCAAAGACACAGGAATAAATAGAGGACATGGAATGTGTTCCCTATGCAAGTGTTGTTGGTAGTAATTTGTATGTGATGGTCTACACTCGACCAAAAATTTCCCATGCAGTGGGAGTGTTGAGAAGGTACATGTCAACACCTGTAAAGGAGCCCTGGATAGTTTTCAAGAGAGTATTCAGGTATTTGTGTGGCATGAAGGACTATGCTATATGTTACCAAGTAAGACCTGGAGGTGACAGTGGTAAAGTAGATGTACATGGATTTGTCAATGCCGACTGGGCTGGAGATTTGGATCGACAGAATTCAACCAACGGATATGTCTTCAAGATGTTCAGTAGGGCAATAAACTGGATGAGTAAGTGACAGGCAGTTGTAGCCTTGTCAACAACATAAGCTAAATACATGGTGGCCACTCATGGAAGCAACAAAGTGATATGGATTCAAAGGTTGTGTTCAGGAATTGGGTTTGAGCAGAGGGCTATAAAGGTGAGTTGTAACAGTTAAAGGGAAATATTTCTGTCAAAGAACCCTACATATCATTCAAAGACTAAACACATTGATGTACAATACCATTTTGTAAGAGATATGGTGGAAAGTAAGAAGGTGTTGCAGGAGAAATTAGACACATTGCAAACCATAGCAGACTCATTGACCAAGTCTATGAGTGCTTTGAAGTTCTCTTGGTGCAGAGAGGTAATAGGCATTGTTGCCCTGGGTCTGTGAACGAAAGTTCAAGAATCTCTTATTTCAGCAAAGAAGACAGCAAGTGGGAGAATGTTGGGTTGTTATATTCTTTGTAGTGAAATTTGATTCAAGGAAGATCGATTGACGGTTGAAGGTTGAGGTGGATCGACAACAAGTTGAAGGTCGAGGAAGTCAACCGAGCAAAGTCAAATTCGAAGAGATCGACAACAAATTCAACCAACAAGAGGTCAAAGTGTGGGTGTGAGACGACCGACTAGAGACTGAATGAAGGTCAACTTGTAACCTGACTTGGAAGTCGACTATAACAAAATCTTTGGATTTGTAGGATTTGTAGCCAATGATATGCATGGATCTATAACTATTTTTTGGGCGCCAATATTTAGGGGTTTTCCTATTGTAAAGCCTATAAAGAGGTGTATTGTAACACTATAAAGGGTAATTGTAGAATGCACTTATGTAAGGTAATGCATGTGTAATTGTAGGCTAATGGTCATGCATATGTAGGTTGAATTGGCTACAGGATTTTTGTTGCGAAGGCAAGAGGGTATGATGTCGATGGTGTCTTAGGTGTGGACCAAGGTTAGACATGTAACCTTTTATTTTGATTAAATAAGACAACGAGAGAGAAGAACACTCAAAGGAATGTTGGTTTCTCTCGGTTAAGGGTTCCAGGGTCAAATCTTGGTGTAATGTGTGATTGTTTGTTTCATTTACGTTCTTGATTAAATTCTTCTTCTCTTCTTGTAGGATTAGTGTGGAAGTGTATTTCATTTCCCGACACTAATGAGAAGATGTCCAAGAAATCCATATTTGTTTGGATGTACTTGTGTAGGCCATTAAGGTACTTTAGAATCAAGTCTCACTCAAAGTATCTGGTACCTATCTTTGAGCACAAGGTATGGAAGATATTGGTGTATTATGGCACATTCTAGTCTCTTTCATATTGCAAAGTTGTCCATCTCATGTATTGGTCATCATAATTTCCAACAGGGTAGACATCCTCCTTGAGGGAATCAACAAAGGCCACCCAAGTGGGTTTTTCCCTAAATTTCATAGACTCATACGTGTTTTGTCTCTCCCAGTAACCTTTCCACCCATCTCTAACATGGGGAAGGGCTTTAAGGACCGTGAAGGTGATATTCAATGTTGAAATTTTTCTAGATAGAGTAGTAACCCTCTAATGGATTTAACCATTTTTCCAAAGCATATACATCTATATGTACTTCAAATAAAGGGATATCAAATTTAGTGTCTACCTTGAAGGGTGTGGCTCCTCAGAAATGGTTGTTTGGTGAAGGTGTATCAATCACTATTAACAATCATCAAAATATCTGGGTGAAGTTGTCTATCAAATTGTTCATCTGTTGCATGAGGCCTTCCTCGAGCAACTTATTGAAAGGATATTCTACTCTATCATATCTCTTTCCCCCTACCATGGGAGGTCACTTGGGCTAGAAAGAGAGTTCATCTCCTAGTGAAACTAGCTCGAAACCCAACTCTCTATACCTTAACCTTGTCGGGGACATGCACCGATAAACAACAAGGAATAGATTTCTCTAATACCACTTATCTAAATTGTATAGGGAATTAAATGAAACACACACAAAAATATAGCAAGAAAAATAATACAGTGAAAACCCTACTTCTATTAATGAATAATATTGTAGAACAAAAACTAGCTAGAATGGTGGTAGCTTATCTTTGAAGAGAGAGAGAGAGAGAGAGAAATATTTTGGCTATGATAATTAGAAAAGGCTAATACAAGAGGCCTAAAAGGGGCCTTTTAACATAAAGTAAGAACCCTAAAGGTCCAAAACTCTAACCCTAGGAGGTGAAGCGCCAAAAGGTGTTTTTGGTCCCTAGGGTTGTTGGTTTCTACATCTACTTCTTGGGGGTGCAACTTCCGCATACAATGTTTCTTTAGGGCGCATAGTAGATAACTGAAAAGATCAAACTAAGGACTACATTGTTGTTTCATGGCTTACATGTGTTAAAGAAAAACCTAGGCCCTTGAATTTCCCATAAAACATTGCTTAAGGCATCAAAACAACCCTGGAAGTTTAGGACCCAGAAAATCATAACAAAACTACCAAGATGGAGAATAGTGTTGAGTTAGTGGAAGATATGGGTGGCCACCGATATCCACCTAGATAATTCATCCCCTATTAGGAAGCAATGGTCCCCATTGCATCAAGTTCCCACAATAGATGGGGAAAAATTTGTTGAATATGAATCTTGGTGAGCCATTTGCCTTGTTAAAAAAGTTGTCTTGCTTTGAAAACCTAATAAAGTTGTATGTTCTACTAGTAGGTTCCCTTCATATTGGTGTGCATGATCTTATCCATTGTAGCTTTATCAAGGAAGTAGGATTGATTTATGTGTGGGTTGATTTCTTATCCACCTTCGAGGTGTCCAACAAAGGTGGGAAATATGGTCAAAGCATATCCATATTAAATACTCGGTGCAAGCCAAGGAAAGGAGGAAAACTCAATTTGAAATCATTTTCACCCACAACATTTGTGATGGTGTAAGGCCCATATCAGAGTGGTTTGAGCTTCCTATGGGGGCCCATGAGGCACTCTTTCTACAAATGCAACCACCCTGTAACCAACCTGCAACTTGTGTGGAACTTGATGTTGGACATGTCGTTACTTTTTCTTGGCATTGGCCTTTTGCAAGATATCATGAACCTATTGTTGGATATGCTAGATCCATTCAACAAATTTGGTTTCTTTGTTTGCCTCAATCTAAGAGTGGGAGGAATCTGTTGGTGAATATGGAATGGGAAAAGATACATTAATGGGGGCCAATGGTTGGTACGCTAAGCAGACCTAAAAAGGGTTGTGGCCAATAGAGTTGTGGAGGGAACTGTTATAGATATGTTGAACATATGGAAGGCTCTCTTCTCATGTACGTGGATTATTGGAGTTGTACATTCACAAGATATGCACAATCATAATGTTGACCAATTTCGTTTTCCCATTTGTTTGGGGGTGAAAGGTAATTGATTTGGTGAACTTGTTGTCATCAGAGACCATAGGCTAGACCAGAAGGTATGGAGAAACATGTTTTCCCTATCTAAAATAATGGTGATCCGGATTTAGAAGCGGAACGAACTGATTAACAGGATGAATACAATAAACACATAGATAGGAATAATAACACAAATATCCAGTGAAAAACATCTTCTATTAAATAATGAAATAGGCTAAAACTGTAAAACTGCATAACTAAAACTTGCTCGAATGGTGGTAAATATCTTTGAGAAGAGATGTGGTTGCTACGCGTATCCGTCTGAGCATAAAATGGATTACAATGAGGCTCCATAGGCCTTTTTGATATTACTCATGAATGTCAAAACCCTAGACATCCAAAAACCTAACCCTAGAAGGTGAAACGCCAAAAGTTATGTGGGCCATATAGGTAAGTTGGTGTAGTTTGGTACCTCAACTTCCTAGGGCCATAAATTTTGCATACGACCTCAGTTTTAGGTGCATGATAGCCTGTTGGAAAGGTATTTCAGAGAACTACACATTCCACTATCAGACGCTAACTGTGTCTTTAGTCTGATTGTGGAAAGTAAAAAAAAACAATGTTTAGGGGCCCAAAACAGCCCTGAAAGTACAATAAGATGTGCTGACAAGAAAACATACAAAATAATCTAGTTGGATTAGGCGAGAGGCCACTCGTATCCACCTAGAGAGTGTGTGAGGCTTCAAACATACCCAAAAGTGTAGAACTCACAATTATAAAGCAGTACAGAAAGACGTGTTGAATAAAAAATGGACAAGAGGATCTAGTTGGAATAGGTGGGTGGCCACCAAAATCCACCCGGATCAATCGTCCCCCCTTAGGAAGAAATGGTATCCATTGCGTTGATTTCCCCCATCATGTGAGGAAACTTCTATTGGATTTGGCCCCAGGTGATCCACTTGCCTTGGTGTAGGAGTTTTCCTACCTTGACAACCCGATAAAGCTAGATCCGCTGCTGGCAAGTGCCCTTGACCTGAAGTTCCACTATCTGATCGGTGGATGCTTGTTCCATGCAGTCAAGGTTGAGCTCTATCAGTGTCAGTTGTTCATCGATCACAGAGGTGTCCAATAATGGTGGAAAATATGGTCGAAGGCGGTCCACATTGAATATTGGATGCAGACCAAGGAAGGGTGGAGGGTTGAGCTCAAAATCATTGCTACCCACAACCTTGGTTATAGTGTAAGGCCCATAACGAAGTGGGAGAAGATTCTGATGGGGTCCGGTGAGACGCTCCTTCCGCAAATGTAACCAGACTTTGTCGCCAACCTGAAACTAGTGTGGTAACTTGTGTTTATCATGGCATTGCTTGTACTTAGCATTGGATTTCTGCAAAATCTCATGGACCTGTGGGCGGATGTGCTGAATCCACTCAATGACTCTAGTGGCTTTGTCGATTACAGATTGATCAGGGGAAGATTTTTTCTGTGTGGTGGCAAGAGGAAGTGCAACATCAATGTGTCCCAAGGGTTGGAATCCCAAACCCACCTGAAATGGTCTATGGCCAGTGGAACTATGGATATATTTGTTGTAACTGTGTTGGACATATGGGAGACTCTTGTCCCATGTATGGGGATGCTTAGAATTTTTCATGCGCAGAATGTGCAACAGTCATCCGATTGATGACCTCGGTTTGGTCATCGGTTTGGGGATGGAAAGAAGTGGATTTTTTTAGCTTGGTGTCCAACAGAGACCAGAGACTCGACCAAAAGGTGTTGAGGAACCATTTGTCTCGATCGGAGATGATGGTCTGTGGTATCCCAAAGTGAAACCAAACTCATTCGAAGAAGAGCGTGGCAGTATCTGTCACTGTGAAATTCTTCTTACAGGTTGTGAGGATGGCCATCTTCTCGGGAATAGGAAGAGGGGTGCATAATCCTTTCTTCTTGATGGTTGGCTTGGAAATGGAACAGGCAGTGAAAGATCTGATATACTTTTTGACGTCCTGTCGAAGTTTCAGCCAATAAAAATGTTTCTGAAGAACGACCATAGTTTTCTCTACACCGAAATTTCCTGCCACCCACTGTAGTGGGCTTCCCAAATCAGCTTTGCACGCTTGATTATAGGAACACAGAGATGGCCGAGGTGGCATAAGAGTTTGTCCTGAATGTGAAAATTAGTGACAGTGGCGCATGTACCCAAGAGTTGATATGTGGTGGAAAAGTCAGTATCTTATTGGTAAATTTGGGGCCACTCCGGTGTTTCATGTCCACAGGAATGGAGCATAGTGTTGATTGCAGCCATAGGAGGCCGATTGAGGCAGTGAACGACACAATCGGAGATACATATATTATACTTGATGTTGATATGGAGTTGTTGTAGGTAGGTGGACCACTTATGATGGCGATTGTTCTGAAATTTCCCCTGTGTCTGTATGAAATACAAAGGCTTGTGATCAGTGTGAATGATTGTCTCTTTCCCCAAAATGTAATGTTTTCATTGATGGTAGGCTTGTACAATGAAATACACTTCCTTGTTATAGGTGGGGTATTTTCGGACAGTATCGGAGAGTGTCTCACTATGGTATACCACCGGATGCCCGTGTTGAGTGAGAATTGCGCCCACAACATAGTCAAATGCATCAGTCTCAATCTCGAATGGTTGTTGCAGATAGGGCAAGGAGAGTACCGGAGTTGAGCAGCAACGATGTTTCAGATCTTTGAATGCTTGTTGTTTCTCCTTACTCCACACAAACTTGGCCCTACCACCGCCCTTGGTCACCTGGCCGAGGGCCCAGGCAATATGGGATAATCCCAACCCAAACCGTCAATAAACATTGGCTAATCCCAAGAAGCTTTGAAGATCATTCAGTCTGGGCAGGGCTAGCCAATCACGAATGACTTGGATCTTAAATGGATCAACATGTAGCCCATGCTCATGAACAATGTAGCCCAGGTATTGGACATGCCAAAAGAGAATTTTTCCAAGTTGGCATAAAGCTTATGTTGTCACAGAGTGCTCAAAACCTGTTGAATATGCCGCATGTGCTCCTCCCACGTTCTGTTGAAGATGAGGATTTCATCCAAATATACTACCACAAAGGAGTTAGTGAATGGTATCAATACATCGTCCATCAACCCCATGAAATTGGTTGGTGCATTTGTTAAGCCAAAGGGCATGACTAGCCATTCATAGAGACCTTCTTTAGACTCGAAGGTTGTCTTCCAAAAATCAATTGATTCGATGGGAACCTGTTGGTAGCAAGAATTCAAGTCAATATTGTTGAAGAAATTTCCCCCCCTTGAGTTGGTCAAGAAGGTCATCAATCCTAGGAATGGGGTAGCAGTTCCTGACTGTGATTTTGTTTAAGGCTCTATAATTAATGCAGAGTCACCAAGTCATGTCTTTCTTCTGCACCAGTACAATCGAGCTTCCACAAGGGGAGGATTTGGGTCTGATGTGCCCCTTTTAAAGAAGCTCTTGGATCTGATGCATGATCTCGACATTCTCCATCAGTGAGCGCTGATAGACTAGCCCATTAGGTAGAGGTGTGTCGGGGGTCAGATCAATTGGATGCTTGACTTGGTAGTGTATTGGTACCCCTGTAGGTGAGATGAAGATGTCTCTGTATTCTCCCATGATCCCATCCACATGTTGATGCTGCAAAGAGAGGTGTTGTGTAGAGGCCACGGATGTGGCGGTGACCTTCTTCTTACTGTGAGGACGGATTACAAAGAAGACGAACTTCACAGTCTGGGAAATGACCTTATTGCATTACTTAGCAGAGCTTAAATAAATAGCAGTAGGTGGTGCCACCTCTAGGATCCTGTACAATTGTCTACCCAAAGTATAATAACAATGTGGGGTCTAGACTCATACACAGCATGACATTTCCACAAATATGGTTTTCCTAAAAGAACATCACAAAATTCAAGGGGAGAAATATCACATAGTACCTCATCTTTGAAAGGCTTGATGTCGTGGGGCGGACGACACTGTTGCTTGAGATGAAGATCTATCCCTTGACAAAGCCAGCCAATGGTGTAGGGTTGCGGGTGCGGTGTCATTGGCAGGTTCAGTAGCTTGACGACCTTTGCTGAAATCAAGTTCTTCTGACTACCATTGTCGACAATGAAATGAATCGAATCCCCCTTGACCCACATCTGGGAGTGAAAGAGGCATTCCCCTTCCTTTGGTTCTTTCGGTTCGCTTGGTCGGACTTTAGTGGTAGTGACCATGACACTGAGTTCAGCATCGATNCCTTCAGGATTTGACTCAAAAACAAAAAAGGCCTCTGACTCGAAAGCCTTCATCTTGGCCACGAGGAACTTCTTGGAGCGGCATCTGTCGGTGTTGTGCCAAGTAATTTTATGGTACTCACACCATTTTCCCATTTCCTTCTTCGTCTTCTCGTTTCCCTTCTTGTGTTGCATCTTGGACGGATTGTCCTGAGGGAGTCCATCTCGACTTGGTCCCTTGTTGTGTGGATTGGGGTTGCCTTTGCCCTGCTTCGGCTGTGAGGGGTTTGCAGATCCAAACTCTCATCATTTATGCTTAAATTTATGCTCGATATTTACAGCATATATATAAGTTGTGCCCAAAGAGGTGATGTCCAGGAACTCCCTTTCTGTTTGGATGTATCTGTTCAAACAATCATGGTATTTGAGCACCAGATGACGCTAAGAATATTTGATAACCAATTTGGTGCGTAGGGTATGGAAAATATTGGTTAAGTCTGGTACTGTATGGTCCTTTTCTTGACATAGGGTGGTCCATTTGGTGTATTGGTCCTCGTAGATTCCAACAAGGTAGTATTTTTCTTTAATGGCATCCTGGAAGGAATCCCATGTAGGGGCCACCACAAAAATTGTAGATTCCTCCATGGCCCTTTGCTCAGAGTAAGTATCCCACCAATCTTTAACATGGGAAATGACATTGAGGAGTGCAAAAGTGATATTTTCCTTATCGAAAAAATTGTGGACCGAAAAATATCCTTCAAGCATATTTAACCAGGTATCTACAGTATCTCCATCTATTAGTCCTTTAAATAATGGAATATCAAAATTTACATGTACCTTGAAGGGGGTTGTGTTATAACCCTATGTTTCATAGGATCACCTGGTTATTATTATCCCTTCTTCTAGTTACATTATGTTGTAAATAATATTTTTATTCTCCAAATGATTTACAAAAGAAAAGAAAAAGAAAAAGAAAGAAAGAAAACAAAAAGAAAAAGAAAGAAAGAAAAGAAAAAGAAAAAGAAAGAAAAAAAGAAATGAAAGAAAGAAAATACAAAAAATCAGAAGAGGGTATAAAAAAATAAAAAATAAAATGATAAAAACCCCATGGAATAATTTGGATTGATTCATACTGTCTAACCATGATCAAGCTCTTTTAATTTATGCAGATAGGATAGTGAATAAACTTGGATAAATAGTCTAATCTTGGCCAAACAGTCTAATCTTGGCCAAGTTAGATAGGTTAGTAAATAAGTTTGATCAAACAGTTTAAGCTTGGTCAAATGTCCTAGGTTAGAGTAATTTTTAACCCAACAATTTAATCTGGTTTAAGGTGTTATGTAATTAGATTAGGATATAGGTTTGAATGTCTTATTTCAATAAATTGATGAAAGATTGATCAAATTCCTTTGATTTGAGTTAAAATGGTGTATTTTTTACCCCTTGGTGACTGTTGGCACAGGGGAAGACGTAGGGTTCAACGCTACAACAACTCACCAACAAAACCCTAACTATCGGCCCTTTCGACAACACCTGCAAAGCAGATGAAGTCTCACCCAAGGTAGAGGCAGGTGTGGTTGCAAGACTCAGATGTCTGCAACATTAGTTGGGACATAGATCTATGATTCTAACACTTAATAGAGCACTCAGCAGTTAACATTCATCAATATACAGTCTTAGTTACAGCGCAGTTAAACCCTAATTACAAAGTACCACAACATTCATTCAGATCTAAGGTATTTAAGCACTAAGCATATCCACATAGGTCAGATCCATAATATTAAGCACATTACATTAACATATCTATCTACCATTCATCTATATCGAAGCACTAAGCACATTAACATATAAACACATCAACACATCACACAAAGTAGAGCAACACATCATGTACGTGGTTCACCCCCACCATGGGGCTACATCCACCAACTCTTTGTCTTCTTTATTAGCTTCTTCAATCAGTTACATGCACAAAGCCTCAAAAACCCTACTTCGTAGAGGACATATATCTGCGCACCTTTCTAGATCCTCCTTTCCCAAGTAGATCCAAGCACACAGTCCTCCACAGTTTCTTACATTGACTTGCACTTAGCTCTCGAAGTATCACATAGTATGCACAAGCACTTACAACTCTTGATCACGTAGATCCAACTCTAGAACTTATCTATTCATACTCACTACATCGCCTTAGCATCTATTTATACATACAAAATAGGCCTAAGCATGGGTAAATCCATGGGCCAACATTCCATACTTGTTACATAAGACCAAAACCCAAAAAGGGCCCTAAAAGGGGTCTAGATCCTACAATATCCACTTCATCTTGCATTCCACCTTCGACAGCCTGTCGAAGTCCCAAAAATAGGTCAAACATGACCAAGGATCCTCAAAACTTGGTCAAGGGCCAACAATGACAAAATGAAGAAAGGGTAAGTTGAAAAAACCCACAAAATTCTTTTATCCTAAGTTTTGCAGTGATATGACATGTTTGGCGCATTGTGTTAAAGGGCGTGTTGATCTCAGCGGTTGATCAACGCGCGCTCAGATCTACGGTCGACAGAGAATATCATACCCCCCCAACCATTCTGCCTTTAATGGTGGGGGGGTCTGAGTTGTTGGTATTCCCCAAGTGGACCCATCATACGGTGTCACCTTCCTGTTAACTCAGACCCCCCTCACTCCTTACCACTTACCGCCTACCCCCCCTCCGAGTAAACCGCTCACCCATACCACCTCCACACTCTGTCACCACACTCCACTACCTTGCCTCCACATCACACTCCACTCACCTATCGCCTATCACATCTCATCCACCCGTTGGCCATCCATTACCCTCCACGTCACCTCCATCCACTTGTTGGCCATTCAATGCCCTCCACATCACATCTGATATGACTGTTGGTCAATCAATGCAGTCGGCCATTACTTTTATCCGACCGACTCACCATCCACTCCATAACGGACACCCCTTTCAACCTTTTAACATTGTTCTTTCGCCATTGTATATTGTTCATCGATCCAGACTCAATCGATGCCATCATTTCCCATTATCCAGACAACCGTTGTTGAGTTTACAGTCAAAAAACCGCCATTAAAACCCGATAAACACAGTTAACGACATTTTTCGTTTGTAGGTATCATTTCGATTGATGGCGCCCAAATATAAGTCCTCTAATAATGTTAAAAATCATTTCCACCCTCTTCTCGTTGATCTGGATCGTATCCCCCTGGTCGACAAAGATTATTTAATTGCAGATCCAAAGTGTGAATTCAACTTCTTCGAATTACACTTCTGGCTCAAAGATATATTTCTAGTTCAGAGAGACGAGATCGGACTCTGGGAGTCCACTCTTCCACTGTATCTTTTTCCCTAGACATACCATTTTCCCAAATTTGCCTTGAAATGCCAAGCTCACTACCTTCCTGGCCAAAGGGCCATTGTCTCTTCGTCTGGAGAAACTCTTTTCACCATCACCCCTCAAACGATAGATCAAATACTGCAGATACCCAGAAACGATTCAGCCTCCCCCTTCTCCATTGAAATCTTAACCGAGCTATACCAGAAATTGTCTTTCCCAAAGAGAGCTCAGATCTTTGAAATTTTCCTACCTGAAAATGAACATTTACCCAAAAAGAATCCCCCGTACCATTCTTACATGTTCTCAGTTAAAGGAAACTAGATCATTTCCTCCATGTGTTGTCTACTAGGATATTATTCAAATGAATGGGTAGATGAACCCATTCTGGGCTTTCTATCCATTTTCTCCACCGAGGAAAAGGATACTACACAGTTTGACTACAGTCAATTTCTAGTTGACAACATCCATGAACAACTGTTCAATTTTTCTACAAAAGGTATGTTCATGTATTCTCCAATATTGGCATACATGTTCGTCTTTTTCCAAGCAGAAAAGTTCTCTTTCTCCCAGCAGAAGTTGGACCAAGATGGTAACCCTCAACCTGTGACCTCTTGGACATCTATAGTGCGGAAGAACTCATCTGAGTTCAACTTCAAGTAGTTCATTGACCAATTCTACCATCCAGTGGTATGCATGCTCAGTGGAAGAGTAGAACCAAGAATAAATGAGGAAATTCAGAGAATTCTACATTTGTCATACCTAGCTAAAACAAGGGATTGGTACCTCTACTAGGATCATACAGAAATCAGGATCTACGAATGTGAATTTCCCCCTTACAAGCTGCCAAAGTATTTTCCTATAAAGATATTTTCTCTAGAACATATCGGACAGATGATAAATTCAGATGATATTCACTTTGTATCTTTTAAGAAGAAACAACAACTCAGGATCAAAGGTCAGATAAGTTCTTTCATCTGCAACAGTAGAGCTGCAAGGGAAGAATCCAACAAGTCGTTAAAGGAAATTAAGTTCAATCAAATTTTCCCATGGCACTATGACCCCTGTGGCATCATTTCATAAACCAAATTAAAGAACAAGATTTCTCCCTATGCTCATGTGCCTAAACCTAAAATTGAGAAATTCATGAACCAGACAAAGTGGGAGGAAAACAATCTGACAGACACTGAACAACAGTGTTCACCAACCAGCATTTCACATACTAGTACTCCACATGTACAAGCAGAGAAGAGGGATAGAAAGGAAGTCTCCCCTTCAGTCACAGAAGTCTCAGCAGAAGACTTCCAAGTCTACAGGAAGAGGACCAAAACCAGCCATACTCCTGACAGGTATAGAGGAGAAGAAACTCAGTCCACCATAGTTATGGAGGGACCACACTCATCACTCTTACTAGGAAGCCAAAAAACCATGTCCACTTCCTCATCCAAGAAGCAGACTGATACCACATTGACTACTAAGTCCTCATAAGAGCCTGCAGGACTTAATATTTTTGAGAAATATAACTTGATCAAGAAGAAGAATGAGATGTTGACCAGCAGCACCTATGCACAGTTTTGGAAACAGACATCTACAACATAGCATAGGTTTTTATCTGCATTTGACACAGAGAAAGGAAGGATGCATATGGCGTTCCTACAGGCACAGGTGCCTCATCCCAAGGCAGTTTATGATTACAAGAGGGAAACTTTTGAATTTGATGTCAAAGAGGTGCATCCAACTGATCAAATGGATATGCACAGACAGATTGGGGAGATGATTTTCTCTGCCCTGGAAAATACCTCCATGACTGCTGCAAAGTTTCAGGTTTCTTTAAACAACATCCAATCACAGTTGAAGCTGGAGAAGATATCTTCCCTAGCAAAAGATAATAAGATTAAGTCCCTAGAAGAACTGGTACTGAAAATTGGATATGATCCATCTAATGTCAAAGAAGCATATGAAATCCTCAAGAAGAAAAACATTGAAATAGAATCCTTGAGGAAACAACTAAAAATCTCAGCCACTGAAGATCCACAAGCAAAATAAATGGCAGAGAGTGAAGGCCACAAGGAGTAAATGCTAAAATTGATCATGGAACATAATGCACAAATCAAGGAGATGGAGGCTAAGCTAGAGAAGTTGTTCAAAGAGAAGTAACAAAGTGTGCCAATGACGGTCATCCCACTACAAGCAGTCCTTATCCTAGGAGCCAGTACAACAATAGCAGCCACAACAACAGAACTTCCATCATTTATTCCAGTGACAGCTCTAGATGCATTAGAAAAATTGGCAAAGTCAATGGAGGACATGTCTCTTCAAGGAAAAGAAATAAAAATACTGTGGGATGAGATTAATAACCTCCAGAAGCTGAAAGCCACGTTTCAGTATAGTTACAACACATATATGCACAAATCACAGAGGCTCAAGCAAGAACCACAGAAGCTGCAGAAGGAGAGGGTCATGGCCAAGACACTATCAGAGGCCAAGGAAAACATTTGGATAGACATCTTCCAATCAATGACAGAGATATGGCCCCTGATACAGATTGCGTTTGAGCAGGACGATATTGTGCAAAGAGCCAGACAAGCCATTGACAAGATAAGGACAGAATTGGGAGAAAATCCTACCGAGGCCACAAAGATCATCAGGTTCTTGAATTCCAAAACTAAATAAGAGTTGGAAGCACTGGAAATAGAGGATAGGAAAGAAACAATCCTTGAGGTCAAGAAGGTTTTGACCAAGAAGGGATTAATGCTGGAACTTGAGGAGAAAGATCAGATAATGGATATTGGAGTGCAGAGTTTTTTCAGCAAGGTCAACTCACTGCACAAGAAAGGTCTTCTAGGTTTACTAGTGATCAATGATAAACTGATTACTCTGTCATACTACAAACAGAAGATCCTTGCAATGGTGAAAGATGGCTCTAAATTTGCAAGCATCCAAGGGAGCATAACTGGAAAGGATTTCTTAGAAACTCTATAGTTGGACCTAAGCATCCAACATGAGATAAAATACATCTTCATCACCAAGCCAACCTTTTCCACGTATACAGAAATGGATGAAACTTACAGAATATTACTCAAGGTCTCCATCCCCAATCAAAAGAGAAGGGAAGACCTATGTGCCTTGATTGAGTAGAGATGATGTGGACATCCGAGTCAGCATGAGGAAAACAGTCAAAGTCAAGTGGATGACTCACCAACTACTTTCCCATAAATCAACATTCAGGATTTGGACAGATCACCAATAGTCCTATTATTTTTTAATATGTAATCTAGTTAGTTAGATTTTTCCTCCATCATATCCTAGTCATTAATGACAAGATCGAATGTAATTGGTGTATAAATACTTATTACTTTTAAGTATTGAGGGTTTGTTTTTGTGCCCAGGAAGCTATCATTGTAATCTCTTTGAGAAGATCGACCAATAATAAAACTACAGATTCACAGGATTCTTGTGTTTGGATGTTGGTGATGTTTATCTTGCTATGTTAATTGTTTATCTTACTCTGTAATCATTTTGTTTTATGTCTATAATAGTTTAAAGGAAGTTAATGAACAGAATTTGTCTCNAATAAAACTACAGATTCACAGGATTCTTGTGTTTGGATGTTGGTGATGTTTATCTTGCTATGTTAATTGTTTATCTTACTCTGTAATCATTTTGTTTTATGTCTATAATAGTTTAAAGGAAGTTAATGAACAGAATTTGTCTCGAGCACTTTGTTTCTAGTCTTTAGCGATCTGCATGTTATTCTTCTGATATTAATCAAAGAAATTCTTAACTGCTTCTTTGTTTGATTGAATATCTCACCTGTTCTATCTTTCCACCACATTTTAATATAATAGATCCAACATTCTCATTATCTCGCCATGTGAAGAAATCTTATAAAATTGTATCAGATCTTAATCTTTAAACATTGACCCCATAGCCCAATGGTTGTTTAAATCAATATTTTCAGCCAATATTTATAAACAAAACAAACAAACCCAGATTATTTCAACTAGCCTAATATTTATAACTCAAACAGATCTAAATCTTACAGAGAGATCCCTCTCTAAAACTGGCAGGGCTAGATCCCAGTTTCGAAGTGGTTTTGGAAAGTTACCTCTATTAATTTCTTATGCCCTTAACAACCTATGGGAATTACAGAGTGCTAACAGGTTTCATGGCCGCTTGATGAAGATGCTTCTCCCGTGGGCAACCGTCGAAGGATCTGCGCAAAGTTTTCCATCATTTCATTACTTTGTCATGCGAGGGATTCCTCGAGCAACATTTTAATAGGATCTCTTGTTTTATCATCTTTATTTTTATCTCCCATGGGTTGTTGTCGAGATCGGCGTGGCTGATCTGGTAATGGATCGATTGGTTCGAGGCCCAACTTCTTGTACCTAGACCTTGTCGGGGACATGCACGAAGAAAACTAAATGAAGAGTAGATTGCTCTGATACCACTGATCCGGATTTAGGAGCGGAACGAACTGATT
>SNQJ01S0063491.1:0-16430 GCA_010110895.2 Picea sitchensis
TTAGTGGAGACTAAAATGTTGCAAGGTAATATTATTTATTTATTTAAGGATGATTATGGAACGGATCATGTTTAGTACCCATTTTACACACATTGATTATGTCATGTCCTTTCCATTGGTGCAATTTGATTATTGAATTTGAATAATGTCCTTGTAATGTGAATATTTGACACCAGACAATTTACGCTTTTTGTACAATAAATGTGTTGCATTTATTGGAGACATAAAACATAGTTTTATTTGGAGATTGTAACATTGAAAATGTGTTTTATTTGCATTCTATGCATTTTATGATCATATTTTTATGGTAGAGTATGATTCATTTGTGTTATGTGTAACATCCCTCTCTTGCACGCATTGAGCGAACTTATTATTTGAGGACACTTGCATGCGAGTGATCCGGTTCTTTATACGATTGCTTGTTTTGATTATGATTATGAGATATTGTGGATTTGATGATATGTTATTTTTTCTATAATTACATCGACATGTGCTATTGAATGGGTTCTCTTGAGTGTGTAGGACTATGGATGTTAGAGGACTCAGACGACATCGATGGATCTCTTTGGACTCCGAATCGAGTCAGAAAGTGGAATTTTATAGTTTGACTGTCTTTGATATTATAGATGTGACGTATGACTAAATCTTATGAAGTTGATTGTGATAGATGACATTTTTCATTGATGAATGTAGGCTAACGATATCTTGCCAACCAGACTCACATTCCGAGTAAAGGGGTCACGCATGAAAACCAGAGATGTTGAGGGAGAGGTGTTGTAGCATCCCTGTCACAACCTACTAGCATTATTGTCGTGGCTCAAACTGTAGGTTAACAATTACCTAGTTCAAGAGATCCACGATGTTGTGAGGGAAGACTATGACAGTCACTCATGATGATTCTAAGGGGCGTGCAATAAGGAAGGGTCATTATTCCTTAGAGGCCCTTAGTCTCCCACAAGATCACCTGACAGAGTATTGACTCCATGGGTTTGAAATTTACCAAATTCAGTCAAGAGGCGAGTGGCACCCTTTGAGCACATAGTGTGTCTTGAAGGGAATGTCGCACAAATAAAACAAGAATGCAAGCGAGTGGTTCCCTTGGAGCACATAGTGCGTCTTGAAGGGCATGTCATGGTTTTAAATCGGGTAAGTTAATAAACCTAGCACCTATAAAACTATGCCTCCTTAGGACTCGGTCGGCCTTAAAATAAGTGATGGTATGAGTAAAGTTTAATAACTAATTTTTCCATTAAAAACTATTGCCCAACCGAGTGAAATTAAAACATAGGTCTAAGTATAACATGTGATCAAAGAAAAACTAAATAGACATGTAACAAGAAGGGGGTAAAGAAAATTCAAACATTATTTATTCAAGTAAATATTATAATGGACGATTAAATTATTAAAAGGGTAAATGGTTGTTTTTGTCTAAACTTGCTAATTCTAAACGTAGTTAAAAAGAAAAGGGGGAAACTTAAAGAAAAAGGGAAACTCAAAGAAAAGGGAAAACTTAAAAAAAAGAGGAATGTCTAACTTAGTAAGGAATCTAGCCTTTGGAACTTTCTATTTGTGAACTCAAATAGGCTTTAAGTAAGGCGTAAGTCATTTAAGAAATGTAAGGGAATAAAGGGACACCGAGGAGCATTTTTAGGAATGATTTTAGGTGGGCGAGGGAAATAGGAAAATTTAATTAATTAATAAACTGATTTTCTGGTGCAACTAAGGGATCGAGTGACATGTGTACGGGGGAGGTTTGTCCTAATTAAATTTAATAAAAGAATCTAATGAGGGTTTTGGAAACTAATCACTAAAAAAACTCTATAAAAAGGATGGCGGAGGACGAGTATGGATCACATCCAATATGCATAAGGTTACACTGCCAGAATTTATCTGGACTGAACTTTTCTTATGGGAATTGGGGATACCCAACTTAGACAATGAGTGGTAGCTCGACCTTGCGAGGTGAGCTGGGAAGATAGAATTCTTTGGTATTGTGTGCATGGCCCTTTTGCAACTCGAGGAGCTCAGGAGGGAGAAGAGTACCCCTAGTGTTGGTTTGTATGGCTTTACGATTCTCCCAAGAAAGACTTAATCCTTGTGCGTTTATGGTCTCTTTTCTCACAAAACGCTCCTTGTTTAATTATCTGTAGTCCAATTTATGGTAGCGCGACAACCCTCATTCTTTCTGGTTGTCTTCTTGCTTTCTTATATTCTTGTGGCACAGAGATAGTTGTGGTTGTTAGATTATTTCCTGCCTTTTATAAACGATTGAATTGCATTATTATAAACCCTGCCTGTGTTTTTTTTCATATATCCTTGAATTGTGATTAAAAGTTGGGCCGTTCTTCGTTTTCATACCTGGAAGCGCTATGTTTTTTTTATAATCCTTGCATTGCGATTTAAAATTTGGGACTGTGTATTGTTTTTTCCCTAGATTTATGCCTCAAATTTCTTGGTCAGTACCTTAGCAACGGATGAGTGAGGGGAATTTAAGTTCGGGAATGTCTATTGTTTTTACCTGGAATCATTTCCTCGACTTTTCATGGCTTCTACCTCAACTTTGGATTGCGTGATTGGGGGTTTAATTCTTGACTGTGTCTTGATGCTTTGTTTAATTTTGACTGGACTTGTCCTCGCGAGTGGAGATGTGTTTTTCCCTACATCCTTTTTGTTGTCTCAACAATTATGTTGTTTCCTTCATTTCCATTCCACCTGGTATTGGCAGTGTGTTTTCTATTATTTCAACACGAAATTCCATTCTGACAGTTGGCTAATTTTTAATAAATTATTTGTCCGCAATTTTAGAGTAATTGGCAGTGCGTTTTCTTTTATTTCAACACTAAATTCCATTCTAACAGTTGGGTAATTTTAATAAATTATATGTCTGTAATCCTGAGTGAATGGAAGTTAATAAATTATATGTCTACAATCTCATTGCATTTAATTCTACCCGAAAAATTTCAATTTATGTCAGTCTGGGATTTTTTAATTATTTAAATCGAAATTATGAGTTATGGAAAGTGGCCACATCCATGGGTTTTTATTTTATCTATTATTTTTCTTAACAGACATCGGTTTGAACAGAGATATTATTATTATCTGTATTTTAATTATGTCTAGATTCTAATAACCCTTGAAATAACTACACATCGATTTTAATTCTTACTACTCAAAGATTTTGATTACTGTCTGTATTTTAATTATAACTGCACAAAGATTTTAATTGCTATCTGTATTTGTAGCACGATGATAAAAAAACTATTACTATTTTTATTACACAGAGATAATTATTATATCTGCAAATTTCTTACTATTTTTATTAGGATTATGGCAGTGGTTCTGTATTGATTGGAGTGACAGTGAATTATTTAGTGGCAGGATTGGTAGGTGGAAGTGATAATAGTGTAATGGCTATTTCGACGGTGATTACAAAGGTAACAATTTTAGATAGTGATGCTTAGATACTGTGAGGTGTGTTGAACCAATTAATCGTAACAATGTGTAAACCTTGTATATTTAATGGTGAATGATGGGATGTTAGCGTGGTAATGGCTTGATCGTTCTTCAACTGTTCATTGGATTAGTGGTGGGTATGGTGATTGTCCCGTACAATAGTTGAACTGCTTTGCAACTGTCATAATAGTTGCTTATAATAATATGTTATAATAGTTATTAGTTCACCCGTTTTGCAACAACCACAATAGTTTAATTTTTGTGATATCACTTTTCGATAGTTCACTCGTTGGCAGCAGTAGTAATCATTTCTTATAATAATGTGTTATCACTTTTAATAGTTCACCCACTTGCAACATGCATGATAGTTAAATTAGATTAATGAGTTATCGTTTTTTCAATAGTTCACTCGTTTTGCAACAGAAGTAGTGGTTTCTTCTAATAATGTGTTATCACTTTTAATAGTTCCCCTTCTTGCACATGCATGATAGTTAAATTAGATTAATGTGATTTCACCATTGAATCAATCGTTCACTTGTTTTGCAACATTAGTAATGGGTTACTTATATTAATGTGTTATCGCTTTTGATCGTTCACCCATTTGCAATAGGCATGATAGTTTAATTATATTAATGTAATAGCACCTCATAATAGTTCAATTTACTTACATTAATCTTAATTGTTTTAATTATAAGCTCTGTGATTATCGGCTTATAACAGTTTTAAATGTTTTCACAACAGGGAACTAAATAAGGACTTATTGAATCATTGTTTTTTTTATGGAATCCTTGTTGAAAAATTGTAATTAGTAAACTAATCTCTTCTTTTCTTCATAACGTTTAAGGGGTTGTCCTTAAAAAGGGAAGGAAGGGAAGAATGGATTTATTTTTGGAAGGAAGTAGGAATTTATGGTTATGATTTGTATTATTTGTTTAAGGTTTGTTGCAATGATGGATTTTATGTTGGGGTGAATGTTGGGAATTATTCTTGTTGCGCATGGGTCCCTAGTGCGCTCATCGCACTATGGCAACATGATTTCTTGAGACTAGATCATTGCACGCATGGATCAAGAATCACATACGATAACCCCGCTTATGGTCTTGCGTCTTTCAATGTGGATGTTGTTGTTTTTGGTAATTAAGGTTGTACTTGTTTTGTAACTTTTAATGTGATTGTTTCTCACTCGTCGGGAAGGTTCTAGTTACTGGTCGTCGAAGTCATTGTGTTTGGATTGATTGGTGTTATCCTTTATCTTAGTAGGCATGATCTTGTGTGTGTCATGAGGGATGTAGACACCTCCTTGTTCCTTAGAACAGTTTCGAGACTTGATACATTAAATGGTCAAAATCGATGGGAACCTAGGCTTGAGAGTTGCTTATGTGTCGTGGAGGTCCTAGCCTTGCAGGGTAGGATGGGTGGGTAGTAATTTTTTTTATTTTTATTTTTATTTTGTATGTTGCTTCCAGCTGCACGATGTGCTAGTATGATAGGTCATTATGTTTTATGTTGACTGAATTGCGTGCATTGTGTGCATCGTTGAGTTGCATTGATTGATTGTGTTGTCACTATTACATTCCTTTAAATAAATAAATAAATAATTTTTTTCACTTTTTATGTATCACATGTTGTTGTAACGATTGGGGTCGTTACATATGGTATCGGAGACGGTTCGACCCGCGACTTGGGATCACTATGAATTCCATTGATTAGATACTTGATTATAAATGTTGCTAATTAAAATTGATTTGTATTCATGAAGGTAATCATGGTTAGAGGATGTCGTGGAGGAAGACAACGGGGTGCTAGGGGAGGAGGCACGACGCCCCCAGTAGCATCCATGCCCGAGGGGTCAAACCCCCAGGGAGAAGAACATGTTGTTGGGAAGGAACAAATAGTTGTGAGTGATGTGGTTGCGATGATGAGGTCCTTTCAGAGGATGTTTGAGGCACTGATCAACCATTTGGATAGAGATGAGGCCAGGGCGTCAACACCACCTGAGGGTCCACTGCACACCCACCACATGCATTCACTGCGAACTCGAGAAGGTCATGTTTCCCAAGTTCTTTGGTGCCCTGGATAACGCATCCGCCAAAGCATGGTTGGAGAATATGGCGATGTGCTTTGCACTTCGTGACTATACCTCCAACATGAAGGTCCACATGGTGATCTTTCAGCTGAAGGGGAGCTCTCTTCTATGGTGGAAGACACTCCTACTGCAATTGAACATGGCAGTCGAAGACGTGTCATGGGAATTGTTCGAGGAATGGTTCCAAGAGAGGTATTTGTCTAAGGAATTCATTGAGCGTCATCTCAACGAGTTCAATGCCTTGTGATGGGGTGGTCGTATGGTTCCCGAGTACACGACCCGTTTCATGGAGTTGCTTCGGTATGCTCCACACCTGAATACCGAGAAACTTAAGGTCAACAAGTTTGTGTTTGGCCTTAATGTTAGCATTCATGCAAAGGTGATGATTTGGATGCCTCAAACCTTGCATGATGTTGTCCAGAAGGCCCTCATAGTAGAGGATGAGCTTATCAGCAGGGGTCAGAGGAGGACTCTAGCGAGACCAGTGCTATAGGCGTCATCTAGTGCGCAGCAGCATTAGAAACCAACTAGACATTCACCAAGATATCGAGGAATCTAGAGAGGATCCACTTTCACGACACCTCAGTGACCAGTGCCTCAACAATGGACTCCTTACCAAAGACCACAACACCAATAGCAGCGTCGACTACAACAACAACAGTTTAGGCATGTTCAGTAGAACAGACTAGGGTTCTAGGCTCGTGGGCCGTCAGCTTCTACTTCAGGTACCAGGAGTATTGGACCAAAGAAAGGGTGTTGGACATGTGGAGATCCACATTACTAGTGCGACTGCCCAATTGAGAGGACCAGATCATCTGGATCAGTTGTACCCACTGTCGTGGGAGATTTGGGCAAGGCCCATCAGATTCATGAAGCGGTGAATAAATGCCAAAAAGAGAACTAGTCGACTGTGCTTGAGACGTCAGGTACTTTTGCTTACCAGACCCTTAGTATTTTGATAGATCTAGGTGCTATATAGAGTTTTATTCCTAGTGCAATGCTAAAACGAATTAATCTAAAGGTAGTCGAACAAGACGAGTTTAGCTTTGTAGAAATGGCTTTGGGAGCCAAACAGAAGGTTGGAGGGAAGGTTACGGGTTGTAGGCTTAACCTGGGAGAGTTTGTCACAAGGGACAACCTGAACATCATGATCTTAGGGTATTATGACGTCATGATCAATATGGAATGGTTGGAATCGCATGAGGCGATACACAACTACAAGATGAAACGATTGATCTTGGTCGATGACGAGGGACAAAGAAACGTGATTGTAGGTCAGAACCAGGGAGTCTCCCTAAGGTTATTCTCTTCTCTACAGCTACATAAGAGCATGCGCAAGGGATGCAAGCTATATGTGATCCTTGTGTTAAATGAAAAGGGAGTGGCAGAAGGCCTAGAAAATTTTCCTATAGTGCAATAGTTTGTGGATGTCTTCCCCGAGGAGTTGCCAGGATTTCCTCCTAAGAGGGAATTTGAATTTACCATTGACCTAAAACCGGGAACTGAACCGATAGAAAGAAAACCTTATCAGATGTCGACCACGAAGTTACAGGAGTTGAAAATGCAACTAAAGGAGTTGTTGGACCTAGGAATTATATGTCCAAGTGTGTCACCATGGGGTGCACTTGTTATTTTCATACAGAAGAAGGATGGATCATGGAGACTCTGCATTGACTATCGTTAATTGAATAAGGAAACGATCACAAATCAGTATCAGTTGCCAAGGATTGATGATCTAATTGATCAGATGAAAGGTGCAATGGTGTTTTTAAAGATCGACTTGAGATCAGGGTATCACCAGCTGCGGATCAAGGAGGACAACATCCCTAAGACTGCTTTTAATACGAGTTTTGGACATTACGAGTTTACCATTTTACCATTTGGGCTGACGAACGCCCCAAGGGTATTTAGGAGTTTTATGAATGGGGTGTTCCGTGAATAATTGGACAAGTTCATCCAAGCATTCATTGATGATATTTTGATTTACTCTCGGACGATGGAGGAGCATGAAGAGAATTTGCGCATGGTACTACAGTGTCTATGAGAGAAAAAATTATTTGGGAAGTTGTCGAAATGCTCATTTTATCAGTCAAAGATTCACTACTTAGGGCATGTCATATATGATGAAGGTATCATTGTGGATCCAACAAAGGTTGAGGCTATTATGGAATAGACTGCGCCGATGAATGTCCCAAAAGTGCGTAGCTTCATGGGTTTAGTGGGATATTATCGACGGTTCGTTGAGGGTTTTTCGAACATAGAAAATTCGATCACAGAATTGCAGAGGAAGAACAATACATTTTTTTGGACTGAGAAATGCACTGAAGCATTTCATTGGCTCAAGGAGATATTGACGAAAATGACAATAATAAAGGTCCCTGACATGGATGAGGACTTCTTGGTATGCACTGACTCATCCAGGGAATTCTTAGGCGGAGTCTTGATGCAAGATGGTTGAATGATCTCTTACATCTTGAGAAAGTTAAGAAGGCATGAGGAGAAATATGCGATGCATGACTTGGATTTGTTAGCCATTGTATATGCCTTGAGAGTTTGGAGACACTACCTGATTGGATGGAAATTCGAACTAAAATAGACCACTATGGTTTACAACACATCTTTGTGCAAAGCGACTTGAATGCACGACAAAGGCGTTGGTTGGAATTTCTTAGCGAATACGATTTCAAGATTACTTACATAAAAGGAATAGTGAATAGAGTGGTTGATGCGTTGAGTTGGAGACCACACATATTTTCGGTGATGCCTCTTCAGAGGAATCTACATGAAAATATTCTAAATTTACAATGAGACGATGACTGGTACAAAGAGGTCAAGGATTTTATCGGACAAAACACAATGATGGTACGAAAATTTGAGGGATTTACTATGGACAACGACGAATTATTGAGATTTAAAAATTGAATTTATGTACCACCCAACGACGAGTTGAGGAGTTTGATCCTAAATGAGGCTCATAGAGAAGTGTACATGGCTCATCCAGGAGTCACGAAGATGAGGGAATACCTTAAACCCTTATTCTTCTGGAAAGGAATGAAGGTAGACATAGTCAACTACGTGGAAAGATGTCTAGAACTCCAGCAGGTGAAGGCTGGACATAGACATCCAGAAGGATTACTACAACCACACGCTATTCTAGAATCAAAATGGGAGGTCATTTCGATGGATTTCATTGTTGGGTTTCCACTGACGACAAGAAGACATGACTCGATTTTTGTAGTAGCCGACACTCTGACAAAGAGTGCTCATTTTATTCCTGTGTGTATGATGTATCAGGCACCTGACATAGATAGAGTTTTCATTAGTGATATTTTGAGGCTGCATGGTGTGCCTAAGAGGATTATATACGATAGAGGATCAGTGTTTACACGATGATTTTGGACTAGTTTCAAAGAGGTCTTGGGAACCCAACTTAACTTTAGTACCACGTATCACCTAGAGACAGATGGGAAGACTGAATGAACAAAAAAAATCTTGGAGGATATGTTGCATATGTACGTGATGGACCAACATAAGCATTGGGAAGAATTATTTCCACTGGTAGAATTTGCATATAACAACAGTTATCAAAGCACCATTAAGTTGGCGCATTTCGAGTTTCTTTATGGGCAACCATGTTGGACGCCTTTGAGTTGGGATGAGCTTGAGGATAGGGTCCTGGTGGGACCATAAGTGATCCAAGAGATGGAAGATCAAATGAAAATAATAAAACAAAGGATCAAGGAAGCGCAAGATCGACATAAGATTTATGTCGATGCACATCGTGTCGACCATAGTTATGAAGTTGGCGATCGAGTCTTCTTGCAAGTGAAACTGCATAAAAGATCGATCAAGTTTGGAAAGGGTGCTAAAATATCTCCTAGGTTCGTGGGAGCCTTCGAGATTATGGAAAAGAAGGGGCCTGTGGCATATCGACTAGACTTGCCTAATTCTTTGAGGCGTATGCACGATATTTTTCACATATCTATTTTGAGACATTATGTTAGGAATCCTACACATGTTATTGACATGAGTTCCTTGCAAGTATCATACGAGGGTGCACTCACGACAAATCCAATCTGCATATTGGACCATCGCATTCGAAAACTATCGCATCAAACAATAGATCAGGTCAAGTTCGAGTGGGACAACTATAGTTCACACTCGACGACCTGGGATGACACATATGATATGTGTCAATAGTTTCCATTTTTGTTTCATAGCTAGACATGTGATATTGTGATACACTTTATTTCAACACTTACATACTGTGAAACTTCAGGATCAAGTTTAAAACAAGAAGGGGTGTATGCAACATCCCACTCTTGCACGCACTGAACAAAATTATTTTTTGAGGACACTTAAATGCAAGTGATCCGGTTATTTATACGATTGGTTGTTTTGATTATGATTATGAGATATTGTGGATCTAATGATATGTTAGTTTTTCTATAATTACATCGACAAGTGCTATTGAATGGGTTATCCGGATTGTGCAGGACTCTGGACGTCATAGGATTCCAATGACATAAATGGATCTCCTTCGACTCTGGATCGAGTCAGGGAGTGGAATGTTATAGTTTGACTATCTTTGATATTACAGATGTGACATATGACTAAATCTTATGATGTTGATTGTTATAGAAGACATGTTTCATTTATGAATGAAGGATGACGATAGCTTTCCAACCAGACTCACATTTGGAGTAAAGGGGTCACGCACGACAACCAGAGACGATGAGGGGGAGGTGTGGCACTAGCCTTGTCACGGCCCGCTAGCACTCCCTCCATGACTCGAACTGTAGGTTAACGGTTACCTAGTTCAAGAGATCCACGATGTCATGAGGGAAGACTGTGACAGTTGATCATGATGGTTCTAAAGGGTGCGCAATAAGGTAGGGTCCTTATTACTTAGATGCCCTTATTATCCCACAAGATCACCTGATGAAGTATTGACTCCAAGGGTTTGGCATCTACCAAATTTAGTCAAGAGGTCGAGTGGCACCCTTGGAGCACGTAGTTCTTCTTGAAGAGCATGTCGTACAAATAAAAAAGGAATGCAAGTGAGTGGCACCCTTGGAGCACGTAGTGCGTCTTGAAGGGAACGTCGCGGTTTTAACTCAGGTAAGTTAATAAACCTATTACCTAGAAAACTATGCCTCCTTAGGACTTGGTCAGCCTTAAAATAGATGATAGTATGAGTAAAGTTTAATAACTAATTGTTCCCTTAAAAATTGTTTCCCAACCTAGTGAAATTAAAACCTAGGTCTAAGTAGAACATGTGGTCAAAGAAAAACTAAATAGAGATGTAACAAGAAGGGGGTAAAGAAAATTCAAACATTATTTATTCAAGTAAAAATTATAATGGAGGATTAAATTATTAAAAGGGTAAATGGTTGTTTTTGTCTAAACTTGCTAATTCTGAACTTAGTTAAAAAGAAAAAGGGGAAACTTAAAGAAAAAGGGAAACTTAAAGAAAAGGGGAAACTTAAAAAAGGGGAATGTTTAACTTAGTAAGGAATCTAGCCTTTGAAACTTTCTATTTTTTAACTCAACTAGGATTTAAGTAAGGTGTAAGTCATTTAAGAAATGTAAGGGAATAAAGGGACAAAGATGAGCGTTTTTAGGAACGCTTTTAGGTGGGTCATGGAAATGGGAAAAATTAATTAATTAATAAATTGATTTTCTAGTGAAACTAAGGGATCGAGTGACGTATGTACGAGGGAGGTTTGTCCTAATTAAATTTAATAAAGGAATATAATGAGGGTTTGGGAAACTAATCACTAATAAAAATCTATAAAAAGGATGGCATATGAGGAGTATGGATCACGTCTGGTATGCGTAAGGTTAAGCTGTCGAGATTTATCTTAACTGAACTTTTCTTGTGGGATTTGGGGATACCCAGCTCAGACAACGACTAGTAGCTCGACCTTGTAAGGCGAGCTAGGAAGATAACATTCTCTGGTATTGTGTGTGTGGCCATTTTGTGGCTTGGGGGGATCAGGGGGAAAAAGAGTACCCCTAGAGTTGGCTGGGAGGTACCGGTGAGGTCTTAGTGGTTGGGAAGGTGGAGCGGGATGGAGCACGAGCACGAGACATCAACAATGGAACCTTCTCCTTGTCTCAAGGTACACACATCTAAATTTTGAAATTTTATTTAGTTGATCGCATGCTGATTTACATCTAGATGGTATGAAATTCTAGTTTCTCGCTCTATGTTCTGTTGTTTGTATGGCTTTACGATTGTTCCAAGAGAGACTTCATCCTTGTACATTTATGGTCTCTTTTCTCATAGAGCGCTCCTTGTTTAATTATCTTTAGTCCAATTTTTGGTAGCGCGACAACCCTCATTATTTCCAGTTTTCTTCTTTCTTTCTTATATTCTTGTGGCATAGAGATAGTTGTCTCTATCAGATTATTTCCTATGTTTTATAAACGATTGAATTGTGTTATTATAAACCCTTCCTGCGTTTTTTTTTCATATATCCTTGAATTGCGATTAAAGGTTGGGTCGTGCTTCGTTTTCATACCTGGAAGGGTTATGCTTTTTTTATAATCCTTGCATTGCAATTTAAAATTTGGGACTGTGTATTGTTTTTTCCCTGGATTTATGCCTCAAATTTCTTGGTCAGTATCTTACATGAAATTCCATTCTGACAGTTGGATAATTTTAATAAATTATCTATTCGTAATCTCGAGTGAATGGCAATTAAAACTTGTCTACAATGTCATTGCATCTAATTCTACCCAAGGAATTTCAATTTCTGTCAGTCTGTGAATTTTTAATTATTTAAATTGAAATTCTAAGTTATGGAAAGTGGCCGCGTCCTTGGGTTTTTATTTTTCTATTATTTCTCTTAACAATCATTTGTTTCAGCACAGAGATTATTACTATTTGTATTTTAATTATGTCGATATTTTAATAACCCTTGAAATAAGCACACAACGATTTTAATTCTTACTACTCAGAGATTTTGATTATTGTATGTATTTTAATTATAACTTCACAAAGATTTTTATTACTATATTTATATGTAGCACGATGATAACACAACAATTACTATTTTTATTACACAAAGATAATTATTATATCTGCAAATTTCGGATTATTTTTATTAGGATTATGGTAGTGGTTCTGTATTGATTGGAGTGGCAGTGAATTATTTAGTGGCAGGATTGGTAGGTGGAAGCGATAATAGTGTAGTGTCTATTTCAACGGTGATTACATAGGTAACAATCTTAGATATTGATGCTTAGATACTGTGAGGTGTGTTGAACCAATTAATCTTAACAATGTGTAAACCGTGTATATTTAATGGTGAATGTTGGGATGTTAGTGCGGTAATGGCTTGATCGTTCTTCAATTGTTCATTGGATTAATGGTGGGTATGGAGACTATCACGTGCAATAGTTGAATTGCATTGCAACTATCGTAATAGTTGCTTATATCAATATGTTATCACAGTTATTAGTTCACCCTTTTTGCAATAGGAATGATAGTTTAATTTTTGTGATATCACTTTTCAATAGCTCACTCGTTGGAAGCAGTAATAAAAATTTCCTATAATAATGTGTTATCACTTTTAATACATCTCCTCAAATCCTCCTCAAATAATGACACTTGTCTGTCAGTATTGGGAAATGTATCTCTCCCTTCTAGATTTAAGGGGAAACTCCCTTTAAATGATTGGCTCTCCCTCTGAGCACCCTGAATCTCTCTAAGATCAGTCTCACTCTGAGTCTGCATGCTCCCTCTGAAGCATGAATCCCTTTGAAAATGACTCCCTCTGAGTATATACAATATTTGGATTCATCTTCTCCCTCTTCATCTGTTGAAGTCTGATCTCTAATTAATTATCCTAGTAGGTTGTTCCTCCCTACTGGATCTTGAGGTTTGAATCCCTTTGAACTCTATATTCCTATGAACTGGTACTAGGTGGGGTCGTCTTCCTCACCATTGGTGGAGCCACCTGCTCCTCCTTGTCAATCTCCATGTGGAACATTGTGTATCCCACAAATGTATCGTTCTTTTTAGATGGTTCTAACTATGTCTTCTTCTCCTTTGGTATATGGATGTATATTTTTATGCATACAACTTCATGTCTGGATAGCCTGCTCCATGTCTCAAACTAGAGACCATCTAATCTGTTACCTCCTGCAATCATCACTATATCTCCCTCTCAAAGCTACCACCAGTGACCTTTCTGAAACAAGTGCAATAACAAAAATAGTAGGCAATAACAATATTCTTATGATAAGGAAATAGGAAGAAGTATACAAAATGGGAAATAGGAACAACACTTTTCTAGTGTTGTTACCAATCATTCCTCTATGGTAACCTTCCTGAAACAAAAGAAGAATAAAATACAAGAGAAACACTTTTATAATGTTGTGACCTCCATAGTAACATGCCCAAGACAAAGACAACAACCAAGAGCATCTCCTAGAAGAGATCGATTTCATATTGTAAATAAGTGCATCATTAGTACTAAATAGTGAGATTTTACATAATGATTATTTTAGTAACAATATTCAAGTGTCACTAAACATTTGATAGAAAAAAGTACTCAGTAGTAATAGAACTCTAAAGATTGTTGTCCTGGTTACAATATTTATTTAAGATGCCACAATATAAAAATATCAAACCTGGAGTCTTAATTGCTAGGGAGGGTGTGATATTCCTTTGGATTCACTAGATATAAGATCCCTTCGGGTCTATTGTCACTGCTTGGAAAAAGGTCCTTTTTCCAAGTGCACATCTCATGAAAACACCCTCATGATATAATTTATATACAAGTGTGTACCTATGAAATTTGTAGCACCATCCAACTTGTGTTCTAATCTCAAGGTTTGCACAACTGGAAACTGGCAACTGCAACTGCAACTGGCGACTAGTGACTACAACTATAAATGGCAGCTCCAACTGCAAATTGCAACTACAACTAGAAATTGCAACTGCAAGTGAAAACAACAACTGTGCAGTGGAAATATTTCAAATATCTTTGAAACCATGTTGGTGTTTACATGATTCTCATATCTGATAGTTATTTCCTTATGATTAACAACAAGATTCACTTTCATACAACAATTATCATAAAATAACTATACACTGAAAATATCAACTATAACAATGCAGTGGAAATAACAATATCTAGAAATATTAACCATGCACAGTAGACACAAGAAGAAAACACAAGAACACAAGAGTTTATCCTGGGAAACCCAAACTTGAGAGAAAATCCATCAACCTTTCTCTAGAAGAATTCAATCTAACATATTACTAGTACATCACCATCAATAGCCAAAATACCATGTAGAGAAGATCCTTCCCAAGGATAGAATCACCAAAACCTAGCTCCTCAATAATATGACAAAGAATAACCAAACAAGAGCTTCTCCAAGTGTGTCGCACTCTCTAAGATAACCAGTAACCAAAAAATAGTGAAACTGCCAAAATTGAAGCTGCAATTGCCTTGTGCACATTGCAGAAGGATTTGTCTGCCCTGTCAAAATGAAATGAAACAGTCCTGTATTTATACTAATCTGGGTGCCAATCTAGGGTCGACTTCTTATTTATGGGTCCTCAATTTTATTATTATTTTTCTTGTGGGGACGACTTCTCTTCCTGGGTCTGTAACATCCTTCTCTTACGCACTGAGACAACTAATTCTTTGAGGACACTTGCTCGCAAGTGATCCATATTTTTATGCTATTAAAAAACTGATTTTGATTATGAGGCGTTATGGGTTGATGTCATATTGTTTTTTTGCATTGACATAGACAGGTGCTATTGACTCGGTTTTACTGAGTGTGTAGGATTTCGGACCTCAAGGGTGCAGAGGCATTGATGGAACCCCTTGGAATCTGGATCGAGTTGGGGAGTGAACTATTGGGGTTGATTATTTTGTATGTGATATTAGTGCATCTGATTAGACGATATGATTATGGATGTATTTATGACATGATTCATTGATGATGCAGGTTGATGATAGCTTGCTGACCAAAATCACATGTGGAGTAGAGGGGTCACGTATGACTACCAGAGGTGTTGAGGGAGAGGTGTGGACAACAACCCTGCCACAACCTACTAGCACTCACGTCGTGGCTTGAATTGTAGGTTAACGTTTACCTAGTTTGAGAGGACCCACGATGCCGTGAGGGCAGACTGCGACAGTCGCTCATGATCATTCTAAGGGGCACACAATAAGGTGAGGGCCTTATTCCTTAGAGGCCCTTAGTCTCCCACAAGTTCACCTGGCGGAGTATTGACTCCAGAGGTTTTTGATGTCTACCAAGTTAATTAAGAGGCGAGTGGCACCCTTGGAGCACGTGGTGCATCCTGAAGGGCACATCGCGCAAGAAAAATAGAAAGAGGGGAGTGGCACCCTTGGAGCACGTAGTGTGTCTTGAAGGGCACGTCGCGCAAGGGAAACAGATGAGGCGAGTGACACCCTTGGAGCACCTAGTGCATCCTGAAGGGCACGTTGCATTGTTAATGATAAATGAATGAACCTAGATGGCCTTAGGACGAATAACGTCATAAGAAATTTTTAAAACAATTTCCCTAATAAATTGTCCCCCAACACGAAAATTAAGGTCTAGGTCTAATCTTTACTGGTGGTAAAATTTTACCTTTTTATTAAAATATATAATAATAATAATAATAAATAAAATAAAATAAAATAAATAATAAGGATAATCTTCATTAACCTTGTGACAAGAAGGGGGTAAGTAATTAAAGTGTTTTATAAAAATCTTTTGGGATAAAAACTTAAAAAGGGGGATGATTTTTTTACTTTTATGCTAATTAGAAATTTAATTCATTAAAAAAGGGGGGAAGAAGGGTAAGTTTCAGCACATGCCTTTTTGAGTTTAATTAAAAAGGGAAAAAGGG
>SNQJ01S0063491.1:35802-67414 GCA_010110895.2 Picea sitchensis
CTTCTTAACATATATTATATTAATATTTGAAAATGACAAAGATTAGATTGCTTTGTAATTATTATTTTTTTCAAAAGAAAAAAAGTAATATAAAATGTTATGATATTTATATATTTAGGAGTTAGTTAAGATCAATTTGGTTTATTGTGTTGTTAGGTAAAAATGTGTTTCTTTAATATGTATTTGTATTTAGGTAATATGACGGTCACGATATGTTTTCAACATAGAGTGATTCAACATTTCATATTCTTCTCGATCTATCTCTATTTAAAAAGCATGGTTGATCATTTGTAAATGATCAAACTCTCTTGTAAATCTCTCTGTAATATTTTCTTTTGCCTTAATAAATTGATCCAAGTAACCACATTTGCATTAATAAATTGATCCAAATAATTAAATTGACTAAGGCAATAAATATTTCCCCACAAAAATTTTATCACATAAAAATATCAATGTATCTATATTTAATCTAATTATATGAATGGTTATTGAAGATGTTTCTCCTTTCGTAGAATATCTTTGTTTTCAAACATAAAAATAATATACTCTATCTTATTAAATGTCATTTCTAAAAAAAGTTTTTTTTTGTATATATCCTTAACTTGTTACTTTTCTTTTCTTTATTAAATATATATTACATATATAAAAATTAAAAATTATGACTTAAATGGATGGTCCATCATCATCATAATCCTTAAATTGTTACTTTTCTTTTCTTTATTAAATATATATATAATAAAAATTATGACTTACATGGATTGTCCATCATCATCATAATCCTTATCCTTAGGAGTCCATGTGCCAAGCATGCATCATGTTCCATATTTAATAAAATTAGACATATATTGTATTTCTATTAACATCATGCATACAATTACGTTCCCTTACGTATGAGTTGCTCTCATAATTGGCACGAAAATGTGAATTTAAATTATAGACCATTATTGTGTATTTAAATATAATATTTGTTTTTTGAGAATATTAAATTTAATGAATTATTTTATATATATTTAAAGTTTTGTAATTAAAAATATTAGATTTTTAAAAATTATTTTTTATTTATTTATTTGTAATAATATTAATATTAAATATTTTAATTTTTAAGAACTTTATTTTATACAATAATATTTGTTCGTGAATTAAGCTAAGATTGGGTTGAAACTTTTCATTTTTCCTTTTTATTCATTTGTAATTTTTATTAATTATATATATGTGTGGGGAATCACAACGGGTGGTTAGAAAGAATAAACATTCATGTTTTTGTTAATTGGTAAACAAAATTAGTCTTAAATAAAACTATAAAAAAAACTAGTCCTAAACAAAACTGTAACTATGGTCTCTCTGGACATGGAAACATAGTAGCTAAAAAGAAAATTAAACAGTAGGCGAACCTGGGTTGTCATTGACATTGGGAGAGTGTGGTTGTGCAGGAGCGAAGACATATCCAGTTGACAGCAGGTTGGGCACCTCTGCTTGGCAGACTCACCTGAAAGAGAATCAAACAAAGCATCTAGGTGACAGTTGAGGATATTCTGGCATTGAAGTTGGTCGGGAGTCACATTTCGAAGATAATATGTAGATGTTCTTCCGAGAAGTTATTAGTGTTGGGTGTCTCTAGCTCAAAGGCTGTAATAGTTTGAAGCACATTAACCAGTTGCGTTGTTGCCATAATTCTGTCCTCGTACCAAACTGGAGGGTCTCTTCCTCAACCAAATAGCCCATTTCATATGACGAAATGTTGGCACCTAGAGGCAACCATCCAGAATTGAATTGTGAGGGGGTTCCTGAAGATCCTAGGTAGAGAGAAGGAGAGAGTCTGGAGGTTCTTGCAAAGGAACCAAAGGAATCTCCTCCTTGACATAAGTGATGGCATTGTCTTCATCAACCCAGTTTTGATAAGACAAGGGAGGACCAGTAGGTCTTATGGAAGGGATGGGAGGTGGAACAAGAGACAAATAGGGACCAGTTCGATGGTGACGAGCCACGAAAATGTAATAGGTCGATCCATGCTTCTTCTTTCCCCGTTCACATGGCATTGGAAGGGAGGGGATGAAAATGAAGGCCCAAATGGGAGGAGAATGTAGGCCCAAATGAGAAGAGAATGCAGGAAGGGGAAAAAACCAGGAGAGGAGAGGAAAACTGACAGACAAACCATAATGAAATGGAAATATCCATGTCTTACCTCCATAAAACCAGATGAGATGATAGGGAAAAGATCCTTAAAGGATGAATTGATGGCTCTTAGCATCTACGTACTTGCTCCGTGAGACCTCGACCTTCATTGAGTGTTCTCCATTAAAACTTCCTCCTTACACAGGTGCACTATCAACCCTCCCATTTGAATGTTGTACATAATGAATTGACGAGGAGGAGGGATGGTAACTGGGGGTGTTAACGGAATTCGACACATGTGTGCCAGATGTCACCCCATCTGGGGTAATTTTATATTTTTATTAATTTTGTTAATATAGTCAATTAATTGAGGTTTGTCGAATATATACTTTTCTATTACTTGTGAGTATGTTTTATCTCTAAATATACAAATGTACCACATTTTTCTTTATTTATTATTTATATTTTTATATCAATTGTTTTTAAAATTAAAATAGTTTAATTGAAACATTGTGAGAAAGATTTTCCTAAAATATTTTAAACCCTCTTAACTTAAAACTATAAAGAATACAAATTTGTATGACAAACTCATTCTCATTTTTTTTGTAAGTGAGAATTCTATAAATTACCTTCCCAAGTCAAGAGGGACAATTTTTTTTACAGCCATGGAATAATTTTTTTTACAGTCACATCATGACATCTATTGGTTTGAATTGCCCATAAGGGAAACCAATTCATCCAACGTATCAAAATAAGACTTTTAACAAAACATAGCCCTCTATAATAATCAACGTTAACTGTCTAAGGTAGGATAATTGTCTATGAGATACATTGCCACGAAGGGCCCAAAAATAAACAAAATCCAACATTAGATACAAGCACCCAAGAGAAATACCAAAACTTAAAACCATAAGCTAGATTAAGATTCGGGAGGAGGTCCATCCTTCACATCCTTATCAGGAAAATCCAAGTCAAGCTCGCTTGTCATGGGTATAGTCGTGTCGTCTACATGGTCTGGAACATGAATATGAGGGGTCTTGGCCATACTAGATCCGGGATTGAGAAGAGTTGTGAGAAATATCTCCATATTCTCCCCACGACATTCCATGCTTTCAAACTGGAACCGCATGTCAGCTACATCACACCGCACTTCAAAGACCAAGTTCTGAAGTATCTCCATAGAGGCGAGGAGTCAAAAAAATCCGTCACAAGGCAGTGAAGAAAATAGACTGGTCCAAGGAAGAAGACTCCACTTTGGGGTGAGAAGCGAAGGTGATGTTCCAGGAAAGGGAAGGTGACACGGTCTTAGGAGAAGAATAAACTCCAAAGGGTCGAGAGGAGGATGGAACAATCAACAAAAAACTTGGAGAGAAACCGAGGGAAACACCTTGATCATCAAACCATTCAACAAGGAAATCCCAAGGGGTAGATAGAGGGCTAGGACTACGTGGGCCAGAGGAAGACAAGGACGAGGATGAGCCTGAAGTATTGGGAAAATTGGGGAAGGCATCATTGTTTCTCTGCACCATTCAATTATAGGTTTAATACCAGACAGGGCCACTCTTTCGGCACCTGCGTAGACGTGACATTAGCTAGAGGGGGAGGAAAATGACATGGACTTGGTAACCATGCATAGAAATATGAAGGCTAAGGCCAAACCAAAGAATTTCTCTTTCGGAACAAAGAGCGTGGATAAATTCATTGTCAAAGCCAAGGAGATACATAAGAGTAGACTCCCAACGAAAAATCTAATGATCGGACACACACATGTTGTGAGGTGACAAACCAGGCAAGCTGACCAGGTTCATGGGGAGAGAAATAAAAATGGCATGCCAAACTAGTGGGGGGTGGTACGCTCATGATTGAATGCAAGAAAACTATAGAGGAAGGTCCATTAATAAGACAAGGGTGATAGTAGTGGTGTTGGGCTCATGGCGATCTGAAGCCTCAACGATCCACTCACCTGCATTAATCGCAATGAATACGTAAAACCCCATCTGGGGGAGTGTCTAAGATGACTTCCAGAGAAATTTTAACATACCCATCCACCCACAGGGCGAGCTACGTCACTTAATCCAACTGCAACGCACCCAGCCACCCTGCAGGTGAGGCACGCTACAGTCTAGGGAATCACTTCAAAGTGACTTATCTCAATTCGAATCACTTCTAAGTTAATTAAGAGTCATGAAAACCACCTTCATAAAACAATATCCATGCTACAACATAAAAGAAATAAACAACGTTCCATGCACAACAAATAACCAGTAGACGAGCACACTATAAATACATATCTCAGAGATAATTAAATACACAACAGAATAACATTATACAGAAAATCCAGAGAGCACTTATCTTTCAAGTAAACATTCACCAACTGGCTTTAGACCAAGGAAATTCCTCCCAACCATAGACATTGTTGTTCTTTTACTCTCAACAGTAGGTCACCCCCAAGCTAGTGCTATGAATCCACAAGGATGATTCCTAGGCCAAATATGAAACACACAACATTTGGCTAACTAGCTCTCAGGTTTCCCAACCACATAGAAAATCCTAATTTCTAGCTCTCTTTCCCCCTAAGCCTACACAACCCAAAGAAATAGACACCTTTCTCTTCCATGCAGTCCCTCAGGTTGTCCCATTTCTCTCCAGGGCTCCAATGCTACTGGTCAGAAAATCTCCCTACTGGAAGCTCCAAGGATGCTCAGTTGTGAACAGTTCTATCTAAACTGCCATCAATCTCATGCACACAGGAATCCATTCCCTCATGGAATGATCAGTAATATATTACAACCATCTAGAAATGGCTCTCCCAAACCAGTCATCACTCAATCTATCATAGTATTTTCAGTACTCACAGCAATCCAAAGTACACCAACTCTCTTCTACCCACCGTGCACAACCCAAGAGAATGGACCCCCTTCTCTACCACATAGTCCCTCAAGATGACCATCTCCTTCTAGGGCTCCAGTGCATCTGGTCAAGAATATCCCTGTTGGGACCCTCATGACTCGCATTTGTGAGAGAAACTTAACATAGGAAAAGAATCTCATACATGTAGTCACTAGCTCATGGCTGGAATACACCAGCAATCATTACAACCAATAACGATGGCTCCTTTCAAGCAATTTGGTTTTCCATGCCTCCCCCCAAGAGATACGAATGAGAAGGGATAAGTGGTGAAAGAATGAGTGGAGAGAAGAAGAAGAAGAATGAGAAGAACCAGGGAGAATAACCCCCAAAACAACCCCCCACGGGATGTTTAAATAATTACCTGAAGACAAGATCCACATCGCCTCCCTCCCAAGAATCTCATGTAATCCCTTTTCTCCATAAAATCAATTATGGGTAAAACAAAATAATAATAAAAAGACTTATCCCCTCAAGCCCCCCTCTCTTGTGAAATCATAGCCCCGTATCTGTTTTGTCCTTGTCTTCCTTGCAATCAACAATGTATTTTATCAATGTATATAGATGTATTACATTTCCTAGGCACTTTGGCCCCTTTTCAACTTTACTGACTCACCAGCCTAAGTCGTAATTACATAATACATTCTTAGTTCATAAGGGTTAAAACCAGGATGTTACATCCCCCTTCCCTTATTTTGGCATTTTCCTTAGTGCACAACACCATTCCAATTTTATTAACATTACAAATCTAGGCCCTCTGGCCTTAATCCACACAGGAAATCCCGCCCAATTTTATATACATAGGCACTCTGGCCTAAAAGTAAACATGTATACATAGACATTCTGACCCAAACATGTATAATGATCTTCAAAATTTATGTTTCTGGCAGTAGTTCCAACCAACAAAACCTTCTTCCCTCTCATCCCTTCATAACCCAAAGAAATAAACCCATTTCTCTACCATGCAGTCCCTAAGACTGTTCCACTTCTCTCCAGGTATTCAGTGCACTTGGCCAGGAAGTTTCAGAGTTGCGGCTTCAAGAACTCTAGCTGCAACAAGTCCACTGGACTTTCTTCATTCCCTCCCTTCATCATTGAGCTTGATTTCCTTCTAGTGTTCTTTTCGCGAGCTTCCAACTTCAATGGCCAACATCTCATATGTATTATAAAGGTATAGTCATCATGATATATTGTTATAATAATTCGAAACATAAATTTCAAATATGTTTTATACATGAAAACAAAATTTTCCAAGAATGAGGTATTTGCTCATAATGTTTGGCTCTGCAGTTGTAGATATTAGTCTTCCTTATGGGATTACATCCCTTCCATATTCAAGACCATCCTACCTACAATTTCCTTGATTTACATTCAACCAAAACAATTTTCTAGTAATTTATTAAATTATAATTCCCAAAATTGTTTCATATAGGAAAAACAAAACTTTCAGACATGATCTTCTGCTCATAATAATTTGGCTCTTGCATCAATAAGAACTGGTCTTATTTATGGACTTGCAACACTACCATATCCAAGACCCTTTCTTCCTGCAATTTCAACATTCCTCAGCCAAACAAATTGTCAATATCTCATGTACAAGATATATATATATTTTCATGGTAACAATTCAAAACAAAATCACAAAGTGATCTCATAATTATTTACAACTACAATTCAATCACTTCTATTAATCCGACTATTAATTGGAGCGAACTCATCATTACATACACATGTATTATTAGCCAATAATTTCTTTCTTCTATCCAGAAATATCAGTCTGTCTCCCCCAACAAAGCTTTTCTGTAATTTCTCATTATGTAGTTACTTTAACCTGCAACTTTCTTGTTGTAATATCTAACAGTTCTGGAAGTGTTTTCAACTTCATGAGTTAGCAATACTCACATCATTTCAACAATTAGCATAATCATTTCTATGTTATATAATATATACATGCATTTGCCTTATGCATTCAATGATTCATGTACATGTAACTTTTTTAATAGCTCCAAAACTGATCTTGTAATTGTAAAAACAACAATCTGATCACCTTCAACTAGTATTCATATTAAATATAATGCATCTATCCATCATTACGTATTTCTAGTACCACATTATTTTCATAATGCAACAATTTATTACTAATTAAAATAACAATCAATGTGCTAATACCTATGGCCACATCTACACAATGCATCCATGCATTGACTACATGATACATCATAACTATGTCATGCATTCACCAAGGTGAGTTTGAAGGTCTGGCCAACACCTCAACACATCATCCACACACTTCCTACTTCTTGCCTAACTATTTGGATACCTTCCTTTTCAACCCAAACACAACACTAAGAATATAATTCTTAAGTGCTCTTTAGTGTCAGTAAAGAGGTCGCAGTCCAAACATTAGATATATAGTAGATACCATTGAGCACTCATATACCGCTATAACCCTTCCATATCCAACCATATTATGGTCTCACACGTGACTAGTTCTATGGACATCATGGTTATAGGAGTAATATGTCTCCTGAATTAACCTGGTTATGATCACATAACCAAACATAACATAATATGCAACTAACACTTTATCTAAATGCATTCTCACATCAACGACACTTACATACTCTAGGCCTTTGGCCATTACATATCAGTTTAACTATTGAAATTAATTGAGGGAATTCTTACCTCAATCCCCTTCAACATGTATGCATTAACATAAATGAAATGCATACTTTTCTAGTTTTTATCAACCTACTTGTTGCTATCTAACCAACTGATATTTGTAGAATCTCACAGACTTTCTCCTTCATCATTTTTATCACCATTCCTTCCACCCTCATCGGTCTTCACCTAGATGGAATTCATAAGAAACATCAACATCCACTCCTTTAACCCTGCTATATCATTTTTCTCTGAATACATAATCCATCATTAGTCATACTCAAACATTATTTCATAATAATAGGCTATTCTAGATTCACAAGCATGTTATATGCATATACAAGCATGTACATATGCAAAATTACACATCCATATGCACCAAGCATTTACCGTCAGCATGCCTACTAATGGATATGCATTTTAACTTCATTGTATGCCTCATGCACTCTAGTGCATTTCTATTTTAATTCACTTATTTATTTATCTATTTATGTTGTAGTTGGTTTTCCTTGAATTCCTTCAGATCCTTGCTTCCTTGTGTGCTCCCATTCTGCTCATCTGCACTATTTCTCCCTAGTTTGAACACTTTCTATCCAAGTTCCACTTGGCTATTCTATAATCTAACCAATGTGTTCTATTTCAAGCAACCTCTCCTAGGCAGTCATATCCAACTTTACCCTTATGAAACATTTCAACGCCATGGAATGAAGTAGCTCAAACATTTCATCACTCTACTACAACATTCTTGAATCAAATACTATTACTCCTTATTTTTCCATTAGGTTACTTCATTAACCTTTCCCTGTGAAACCATACCTTTTACACTTAATACCATTCCCAATGGAAGTCCATTTTCATTCAATGAAAATTTTCAAGTGAGAGGGCATTCCCAATTCTCTGCATTGGCATCCTACTTTACGTTGTGAACTCTGATATCATGAGTGGATCTCTTTCACACTTTTCCTTTTATTCCCATCCATGACATATGCAACCTTCTAGCTTCATATCCTATGTGAGGGTTCTTACTTTTGTAGTGCCTGCAATTTATTCAAATCATGTAGTTATTGACTACTACTTTTCTTCCACTATTCTTGAGTTCTTTGTCCACCTTTCATTACTTTGTCTGTAGCTCTTGACTGCCTAATCCAAATCCTGTAAGCTCTATCATTCTTCCATGACCCTAACATATGATCCTAGAATGGAATTGATATGATTATACCACTAATCCTGACAAACCTACAAGAAACCATCTTGTTAGAATTATACATCTTATAAAAAATTGTCAATTAAATTTATAGGTACCTTTTCTGTTTAATTTATGAAGAAAAGAAAATATCAATTATAACAATTATCCAAAAAAATAGAAAGATTCCAGGTCATTCTCCTCTGAATCAAATTTTCAACGACTAAAATATCTCCCCAATTCAATATCGAAGTTGAATTTTAGGGCTCCCTAAAAAAAACCACTTTCGTCCCCCTTATCTTATACAAAAATTCAAAAACTACAAAGGTTATTCCTTCAAACCATGACCCACATGACCACGACTCGAAACAGTGGGCTTAAACACTCTTTATCGCCTTGCTCTGTTTTTTCCTACACGGGAGCTTGCGTGACCACCAAGTCTAAGGGTTGGTTTACTTCTAGGCCCTTTTTACCCTAGCATGGGACAGGCGCTGGGACCAAGTCCTACAGAATTCGGCCTTCAACTATTATCGCTCTTCAATCTCTGATTTATCCCATAGTTAAGCTTCATTGAAGCCCTTCCAACAAATCTACTAGTAGATCAGACGGTCGATATTTGATCTCCCGTCGACTGGACGGTCCCGTCCCATTTGGAGGCTTCAACGAGATCAATGGTCATGACTTAATCAAACATTGATATAGATGACTCTCAAACAATTTGGAAATTCAACACTCCAGGGATCTGGTATATTTCCATTCCAAAGTCTCCTACTTCCCCAGAGTGAAAATCCTTTGAAATGCTTACCGTGTTCATCCACAGATTAATTGAAAGATCAAGACTTAATCAAGAATTCACATGGATGGTCCTCACAAACTTCAGAAATTCGACACTCTAGGGTAGGAAATTCAGTTCCTCAGTCTCTCAATTCCAATAGAGTGACAATTCACTGAATCACTTACCTTCCTCATCCTTCTTGATCCAACGGTCGAGAGAGGTCCCAAAGGGATCTCAGATCGACGGTTTGCATGCCTTCGTGACTTCGAGCTTCAACACTTTTCACTGGCAGAAACCTGGAAATTCCTGGAGTCACATACTCCCAAAGATTACATGGCATGTTGACATCACCTAGGGTGACGTGGACCCATGGCACGTGTGTCACGTGTCACTTAAAAATGGACATATCACGGTCCAAAAGGTACCAAATCTGGGTGACAATTGTCCCCACACGACACCACTGCCACATGGCATAATCCACATCATCAACCACAAGGACGATCGACAATCACTACTCCAGATCCGATGACCCACATGACCTCACAACTCTACTCTTCCATGCATTCAACACTTTGGGGATTTGGCACTTCGGGGTTTTTCTCTGCCATATATTTAGTATTCTCCAGAATAGTGAAGTTCCAAAGACCAAACTTTTCTACCCTTATACCACTGCTAGATATAAAAACCCGCAATGCTCCCAAATCCCTTTCCTCAATCTAACGGTCGACGAGAATTCTAGGACTTTGACTCTCTGGGGCTTTGGGTTGCAGCAGTTCAACAAGGTTTAAAACTCCCGGAGTGAAAACTCCTGAAGTGGTCAATGTAGAGTGACCATGATCAATGGTGGAGATCCCTCCACACCTACCATCATATCGAACGACTGATGGGACTTCATGACTTTGGCCTTCGGCAGTTTAGGCTTTGCCTGCTTACCAAGATCATCGAAGCGACGAAGTTCCAAAGTCTTAAATTTTAGGCTTGGCCTCGATTGATGACCGACGATAAAAAATCTAGATCTATCAGTTGGGACTTAACCTTTCCCAACCTATGGTTTTGAATTTATCAGACGACCCTTGTTCACTTTCCCTCTAATCCAATGATCCATATCTCTCTTTATCCCAGAGTGGCGATCGTTCTTGAATTCAAAAAGGGATGGTCATGATCCTTCGATCCCTTACAATGGATCTATGATGTTCTAGGTTCTGCGTGGACTCTGCAACACCATTTCTCCTAAGATTTTTGAATTCCAAGTAATAATCGATCTCAACCACGAGACTATGACCAATAGACTTGTCTCATACCAGCCTAGTGTTTTAACCATAAGCTCTGATACCAATTTGCAACATACCCAACCACCCATAGGTCGGGCTATGCCACTTAATCCGAATGCAGCACACCCAACCACCCATAGGCAAGGAACGTTCTAGTCCATGGACTTACTTCACAGTGACTTATCTCAATTCAAATCACTTATAAGTTAATTAAGGTGCATGAAAATCACATGCATAAAGAAATATCCATGCTAGAGCATAAAATAAATAAACAACATGCCATGCACAACAAATAACCAACATACATGCACATTATAAATACATATCTCAAAGATAATTAAATACACAACAAAACAAAATTATACAGAAAACATAGGGAGCAATTATCTTTCAAGTAAACGTTCACCAACTAGCTGCAGACCAAGGACGTTCCTCCCAACCATAAACACTATTTTTCTTTTATTCTCAATAGAAATTCATCCCTGAGCCAGGGCTATGAATCCACAAGGATGGGTCCTAGGCCAAATTTGCAACACACAATAATTGGCTAACTAGCTCTCAGGTTTTCCAACCACACAACAAATCCTAATTTCCATCTCTCTTTCCCCCTCATCCTGCACAACCCAAAGAAATGGACACCTTTCTATGCCATGCAGTCCCTTAGGCTAGCCCATTTCTCTCGAGGGGTCCAATGCTACTGGTAAGGAAATCACCCTACTGGGAACTCCAAGGATATTTAGTTGTGGAAATTTATATCAGAACTACCATCAATATCATGCACACATGAATCCATGCCCTCCTAGAATGATCAGTAATCTGTTACAACCATCTAGAAATGGCTCTCCCAAACCAGTCAACACTCAATATCTCACAATATTTTCAACACTCACAGCAATCCAAAGTACACCATCTCTCTTCTACCCAAACTACATAACCCAAGAGAATGGACCCCCTTCTCTGCCACGTAGTCCCTCAGGTTGTCCATCTCCTTTCAGGGATCCAATGCATCTCGTCAAGAATCTCCCTCATGGGACTCTTGAGACTCATAGGTTTGAGTGAAACTTAACACAGGCCAAGAATATCATACATGCAGGAACTAACCCTTGGTTGGAATACACCAACAGTCATTACAACCAACAACTATAGCTTCTTTCCAACAATTTGATCTTCCATGCTCCCCCAAGAGATCACGAATGAGAAGGGATGAGTGGTGAAAGAATGAGTGGAGAGAATAAGAAGAAGAAGAATGAGAAGAACTAGGGATAAGAACCCCCCCAAAAAAACCCCAAGGGATGTTTAAATAATTACCTGAAGACAAGATCCACATGGCCTCCTCCCAAGAAGCTCAGGTAACCCCTTTTCTCCATAAAATCAATTATGGGTAAAGTAAAATAATAATAAAAAGACTTATCCCCTCAATCCCCCCTCTCTCATGGAATCATGGCCCCTATTTTTTTTTTCCCTATTCGTCTTGCAACCAGTGGTGTATTTTATTAATGTATATAGATGTATTACATTTCCTAGGCACTATGGCCCCTTTTCAACATTACTGGCACACCAACCTAAGTCATAATTACATAATACATTCTTAGTTCATAAGGGTTAAAACTACGATGTTACAACAACACATTCTTATAGGACATGGTGATCAAGATGATTAGAAGGGTCGTAGACATGATTGTTCCCTTCCAGGTCAACTCCTACATTGGCCAACTTATCTGCAATTTGGTTCGCCTGCCTTGTAACATGAGAAGCGATGAGATCGAAGTGAGGATAAATTAAATTTTTGAGATCATTCAGTGCACTTGAAAGGCGCCAATAGGGGGAGATTTTATATGGATCAACGCCATGAAGAAGTTGAGAAAGAAGGCAGATGATAATATGAGAATCTCCTTTGAATATAAGATTAGATAATCCTTGCTCCTGGGAAAATTGCAATACTTAAAGAATGCCCCATAGCTCAGCATAATTGTTGGTATTGTGCCCAATGTTTCCTGCTAGGATGTGTGTAATGGATCCCTAAGATTTTTGGAATACCACTCCATATCCTACTGGTCTAGTATTTCCTTTAGACGCCCCATCAAATATTATCTCAATGAAACCATGGGGAGGGAAACCAACTTGAAGGACCTTTTGGGATAGAATAATGTAGAGAATTCGTGGATGGAAGGAATTTGATGCCAAGATTCCAGTTGGTGAGGATATTCTTTTCACGAGGGGGATAATTCTGGTGTTCCTCTATCCAAGATTGTAGATTTATGGTTTTAGTGATATTTTTCTTGATCTGGTTCCAAAATGCACACCACTCAAGGTGAGAGGAATTGAAAATGTGATGGTTCCTTTCTTTCCAGATCTGTCAGAGAATAAATCCAAGTAGGAGTTGCCAGATGTGATAAAGTATGGGAGATTGAAAAGTTGTGTCTTTCCACTCCTCGATAGTTGCAATAAGATTATCATGAATACGATCCGAGGTACGCAACATGAGAGCACTATGGTCCCAAACCTGATAACTATAGGAGCTGAGATTCAAAAGATGATTTTGAGTCTCTTCAGCGGCTGGGAAAAGTGGGAAAGTAGAGGGTTCAATAAAACCTCATTTCAATAATTTATCCCAGGTGAGTATACTTTTATGAACAACGAGCCAGAGAAAAGTATTAATCTTGGGCCAAAACTTAGTCAACCAGATTTTTTCCCAGACCAGTTCCTTGGGGAGTAAGTGGAAGGGCACTTTAATACTGTAATCCTCTTGGACAGTGAAAGCGCCACGCGACGAAATCCCCCACCTTAGGATGTCACCACCAAGATGGATTTTAATTTTCCTAGTCTTAACCTTCACAATCCAAGGCTAAAGATCCATGTGTGAAGGGATGTTGAGGTCGTCCCAAGAGGATTTCTAGTGGTGCCAAATGTAATCTGAGGCAACTTCCTTCCAGTAGTTGGCCACTAATGTGAGTCCTTATTGAACCATAAGAGCCTGGAATCCAATTGTGATAGTTTGTTGCACAAGGATGGGTATTTGTTGCCAGGAGTCATGCCAAAAGGAGGTAGTTATTCCATCCCTCACTTCCCAGAAGGCATGATCCATGATCAAAGAGTTATTTTGTGTGGTTGTATTCCATATTAAGGATCCACATCATTGCTCATTCCATATTATTAAGTGATTCTTTGCAATATGAGGGGTATACTTTTGTCTCTAGAGTTTGGCCCAAATATTTGTAGGGCGCTTGAGACAACACCACCAAATCTTGGCGCTTAGGAACTTATTGAGAGTCGTTGGGTCTCGTAGGCCCAGACCTCCAACACGCTTAAGCCTGCATATTTTGTCCCAACTAACCAAGGCCTAGATGTGTCCCTCTTTTGTTCCCTACCACAAAAATTTCCTTTGCATATTTTTAGTAAAGGTGAGAACAAAACCTGGGGTGGCTAGTGTAGAGAAGGAGTAAATGGTCAGAGATTGAAGTAGAGATTTGAGAAGGATGAGTTGGCCAGGGAGATTATGAGAGTGAAAAGTTGAGGAGGAGATTATATTTTCCAGGGAGGATAAGAGACCTTCCAAAGATCTATTTCTCAAAGATTTATAGACGATGGGAATACCAAGATATTTGCATGGAAGGGAGCTTCACTGGAAACCCAAGAGATGTGTAATGTGGAGCTGCACTGGGAGGGGGGTGTTAAAAAAGAAAATTTGAGATTTCTCCCTGTTTATATACATACTCGAAGCTTCAAAACAATATTGGAGAAGAAAAAGGATACAAAGGGATTTGCAGACAGTAGGGGATCCCATCATCAAGGTATCATCAACAAACTCGCTGTGAGAAATAGGGGGATTCATGACGCGAATAGTGAGCCTAGAAAGGGAATGGTCAACAATGACCGCCTTGATGGATTTGCTAAGGCCTTCAGCCATAATGATAAAGAGAAAAGGAGAAATATGATCCCCTTAGAGAATGCTCCTTGAAGGAAAGAATGGATGAGATGGAACACCATTGATAAGGATGGAAAATAAAGTGGAAGAGGTGAGGTTCAGAATCCAGTCAACCCAAGCCGAGGCAAAGCCAAATTCCAGAAGGGTGGATCTCATATAATGCCAATTTCACTTATCAAAATATTTTGATAGATCTAGCTTTAGAAGCATACCTGGAGTTCCAGTGACTTGTAGAGAGTGTATGCCTTCATGTGCCAAGATGACTTTGTCTATAATCTTCTTGCCTTCGACATACCCAGATTTCTCATGGGAGATAATGAAAGGAAGACAGGGATTGAGATTGTGGGATATTACCTTTGTGAGTTACTTTTTGATGACATTTCATGGAGAAATAGGCTGAAACTTCTTCGAGTGCATAACTCGTTCTTCCTTGGGGATGAGAGTTAGAAAATTTGCATTGAGGGTAGGGAGAACTTGACCATATTAACGGGGGTCCTTAATGATTTCCCAAACCTCCTCCCTTATCATAGGTCAATAGTGATGGAAAAAATCCATTGTGATTCCATCAGGGCCTGGAGATTTTTCGACTGGAGTATCATTGAGAGCTTGATCCACTTCTTCAATCATGATTGACCTTAGAAGGGCCTCATTCTGCTTCAAGGTGATACTGGTTGGGATGTGTTGATTGATTATTTCTATGGAAATAGATCTGTCAACGGGAGGTTCTGAGAGGAGATCATGATAGTAGATGACAAGTTCTTGCTCTAGGTCCTCAAGGGTTTGGATAACTTGACCTTGATTTGAAATTAGATGAGATATGTGATTAATGTGCCTGTACTATATCATTGATCAATGGAAAAAAATTGCTTTCATTCCCTCTCCTTGACCCATTAGATTCAAGATTTTTGTCGCCATAATATTTCTTCCCGGGAGCATATTTATTCCATCTGATTCATGAGCCCTACCTCAGATTCCTTGATTTTGTCAGTGAGACCCTAGCCCCTGATTTGTTGCTAGAGAAGCCTCGGTTTTTGGTCTAGGAGATTTTAGGCTTGAAATATGTTTTCGAAGGTAGATTTGTTTCACATCTTGAGGTGAATCTTAAATGTTTTTAATTTCTGTCGGAATCTGAACATGAGAGAACCACGGTGGATAGCAGATTCTTCCCACCAAATATGGGCCATCAATTGGAAATCTAGATGAGAGAGCCAAAATTTATCAAATCGAAATGGCTTTCACCCTGGAGATCTAGTGATGTCCATCCATAATTGAATGGGCCAATGGTCAGAACCTAAAGTGTCTAGTATGTTGGTTTCCAAGGAGATATCATCTAGCATGAATGGTTCCTAAATGAGGAAATGATCGAGGTGACATGCCACCTACTAGGATATTGATCTACGGTTCATCCAAGTAAATATCCCATTAGGGTTCTCTATGTCAATAAGGCCTAGCTTGTCCGGAAAAGATTGAAAGTGATTGTTGTCACTATTCAGTCTTCATATTTCTCCCCTTTTCTCTTTCAGATTGCAAACCATATTGAATTCACCTCCAAGAATCCATTGTTTATGCCCAATGAGGTTCCTTATCGATTCGAGTTTATGAAGAAAGGAAATCTTGTCCCTCGATGTGACAGGGCCATACACGTTGGTCAGAAAGCCATGTTTATTAGAGCCTATGACTCTAAATTCCGCAAAGATGGTCCATTTGGAAGTGAAGAAGTGGTCCAAGAGGATGGTGTTTGGATTCCATAGAATGGATAAACCTCCAGAAAATCCAGTGGCATCAATTCACATGATCTGATCTTGCCACCAACAACGGGTAATGATCTGGTTCGCCTCTTCCCCTACGCATTTGGTTTCTTGAAGAAACTGGATGTCAAGTTGTTCTTCCATGATCTGATCTTGTAGAAGTCTTTTCTTACTATGACCCTTGAGTCCCTAAATATTCCATGAGATGATATTCATGAGGATGGCGGGGGTGGTAGAGGAGGAAAGCTATCTGAGGTCAATTGAATCTAACCAGAGTTAACCATGAAGTGCTCAATCTCCTGTATTAGCTGTTGGGTGAAATTTTAACCTCTTTTGTTTTCATCCTTCTGAGGTTTTCACTGGTCCTTCAAGTGACCATGTTGTATTTCCAATATAGAGGAATATCTATCTTATGCGCCCGTAGAAGAGTTGAGGAACACTTTGTGCACCTTGCACAGTTGGTATTGATGGATGGTGTAGAGTTCCTTTTTGTGGTATTCCTACTCAATATGCACTAGATCCACACCTACAAGATCCTATTCATCTAGATCCATTTCCACATCACCATCCTCCACATCCAGATCTTCCCTCTTCATATCGCCTGTAGGCAGGTTTGGAAGAAACTTTTCAAGAACAATAAATTTCATGGATTTTCCCTTGTTGTCACTTGGGGGAGGATACGCACGGGAAGGGGCTATCAATTTCTCATCATCCTCTGAGATATATTGAAGGAAATCGAAAGAGTTTCTAGATGAGGATCCCTTTTCTACTGTTGATACCGTCTTCTTTGGGATTTGACGACATCTACATGTGACTTGTGTGAAGTTGTCTCAGGGCTTGTCTTCTTCAGGGGATTCATATTTGCTTGGGTAATTGAGAGGGAATTCCTTGAAAAAGTGTCCATGCTCATGGAAATTTCTAAATAGGAAAGGTATATTCTCATATTCAATGGTGTGAGACCATTCATCATCATGGTACTCTAGAGAAATGGATCTAGGGAGGGGTTTGTAGATATTTAGATAAACTGATATACGAGCATTGCAGGTGTACCTTCTCTGTTGAGTAGCCTCTGAAGCTTTAGCATAAACTCCAATGGTATTACCAATACCTGTCAAAATTTATTCTAACCAAAAATCTTTATGTGAATAATAGAGGCGAATCCATACCAATGCATGTGAGAAGTCCTCCTCTTCTACGCTAAATTGTTCTGTCCAAAACCGTAGAAAGAGGCCTGCAAAGTTGAAGAAATAGGGCCCTCCATCAAAGATTCAATTCTAATATTCTAAGTTATGAAATATAATAGTGAAAAAAACCTTGGAGCCAAGTTGCAGTTCATAATTTTCTTTGGGTCACCATTAGTGTTGTATCCATTTCACCAGATCTCGCTCGGAAGGTCAAAGGCCTAAATGTTTTTCGACCAATGCGTAATCCCTCATGTATTGTTTCTGATATTCAATGTGAGGAGTATTTATCACATACTTCAAAGCTAGAGGCACTTGAGGGAGAGACTTCCCCAACTCTTAGATACAAGCCTCTTTTGCATGAGTTATTTTTGGATCGATTTCCATGGTTCGTTCCTTCGTCGATCCATCAGAAAATAAGAGATTGCATAGATGTTGAGGAATCTCAAAGGGAGACCGGTTGAAACATCCCCCTCCAGTGTATTTTGAAACCACATGACTGTCGGAGGTGGTGCATGGCCCTCCTTCCATGAAACCTGTTAGCATCGGAAGTCACTCCTCGATTGCAGCAGGAGCAGAGCCCAACGCCCATCAGTTTATGTCACGAATAATTTAATGGGGTGATCGGATGGATAGAGGCCCAGGAAGATATCGCCCTAACTTAGAAAACCAGACCTGGTATGTAACAACAGAAGAGGTCTTGACCTAACTTCAATTAGTGAGTATATTGTAAAATGAGCAGATGGAAGACTTGGTAAGAGGAGGGAGCAAGACCCTTTGACAACTTGAAGAGGAAAAACTCATAACATAAAATCCTCTTGGTTCAGAGTTTCGGGGAACTGAAAGATGACTTGACTGGATCTTCCAATTCCAAGTCATTCAACGTTGAGAAAATACAAGAGCTGATTAGAAACCATGAAACTATTATAGTGATCCAACATACATCATCCTATAATGGTGCAACTCGACTGGATCCTCAAATTCCGAGCGGTTCTAACACAGTGTAAACAGAGAGATGGAAACAAACTAACATTCATAAGGTAAGAAGTCTCAAGTGCCAATACATAACTAGAGAAACTAGTGCTTCATCAAAAAGTTACAGTCGGGAGCCTAGCTCAACCATCGATACCTACAAAAATACAAAAACTGAGTAAATATACTCCCAAACATTCACCCAACAGAGGCATCTCATAATTTCTAGGGTGTGGCGTCTCTTCAGTCAAATTTGGCCTAAACTCCTTTGTTAGACATCACCTTAACTTTGCATGGCCTTTGTAGGGGAGGTAGCTGAAACATTAAAGGCTAAAATAGCGTGTGCAGACTCCTCTGGTCAGATGAGAACTCGACATGGATTCTTTGGAGAAAACCAGCATACAGCACCATCTCGGGAAGACTGCCTGTCGAAACCTCCATGCTTTGCATTTAATGAGTGAGCCGAGGTTTCAACTACCTCCATCCACCTTCATTTATTTTTAGCAAGGACCAAGATTGAGGTCGAGCTGAACTAGTTTTTGGAGAATGAGGTGATCCCTTCTGCAGCTAAACCCGACACTTTGGCCTTTTCACAGTTCTTTCTATCACCCCCAGGTGACCACGGGCTATGACCCTGTGTCTATCTTCAAAGGCGCTTTCGGGATTTCGGCATTTCAGGCTTTGGGGATCTGAAATGCAGTGGAAGGAGGAGACCCTATGTTCTCCTGAAGTCCCGATAGCTGAAATGGCTTGATAATGCACCATGTGTCCCTTTGGATGGATGGCCTAGATCATCTCTTGATCAACGGTCCTAGTTCTTTTCGGCGTTTCAGGCTTCGGGGATCTGAAATGCAGTGGAAGGAGAAGACCCTCTGTTCTCCCGAAGTCCCGATAGACAAAATGGCTTTATTGTGCACCATGTGTCCCTTTGGATGGACGACCTAGATCATCTCTTGATCAACGGTCCTTATTATTTTCGGCGTTTCATGCTTCGGGGATCTGCAATGCAGTGGAAGGAGGAGACCCTCTGTTCTCCCGAGGTCTCAGTAACCGAAATGGTTTGATCGTGCACCATGTGTCCCTTTGGATGGACGGCCTAGATCATCTCTTGATCAATGGTCCTGGTTCTTTTCAACGTTTCACACTTCGGGGATCTGAAATGCAGTGGAAGGAGGAGACCCTCTGTTCTCCCGAAGTCTCGATAGTCGAAATGGCTTGATCGCGCACCACGTGTCCCTTTGGATGGACGACCTAGATCATCTCTTGATCAACGGTCCTAGTTCTTTTCGACATTTCGGGCTTTGGGGATCTGAAATGCAGTGGAAGGAGGAGACCCTCTGTTCTCCCGAAGTCCCGATAGCTGAAATGGCTTGATCGTGCACCCTGTGTCCCTTTGGATGGACGACCTAGATCATCTCTTGATCAACGGTCCTGGTTCTTTTTGGCGTTTCGGGCTTCGGGGATCTAAAATGTAGTGGAAGGAGGAGACCCTCTATTTTCCCGAAGTCCTGATAGCCGAAATGGCTTGATCGCGCACCACTTGTCTCTTTGGATGGGCGGTCTAGATCATCTCTTGATCAACGGTCCTGGTTCTTTTCAGCGTTTCAGGCTTCGGGGATCTGAAATGCAGTGGAAGGAGGAGAACTTCTGTTCTCCCGAAGTCTTGATAGTTGAAATGGCTTGATCGTGCACCACGTGTCCCATTGGATGAATGGCCTAAATCATCTCTTGATGGCCATTGATCTGCCCCTTCTGTGGATTCTCACCATTGAAAGACAAAGTGCCCGCTCGCTTGATTTTAAGCCAGAAATGGGCCCGTTATGTGGGCTATGCTCAGTGCTCATGGTTGCGACCTTTGAATAAAACACACTCGACCAGTTTTCAAACCCCACTTCTATACATTTACACCAGGGGCCTGAAATCAAAAGAAAACACCTTCTTGCAAGAATTTGCGCTAACATTAGGCTCCATGGGGGATAGAGTCGTCCCTGCGATGCTCTAAGAACTCATTTGCAGCTTTAGTGCCTTGTTTTTGGGATATCGAGTCATATATTAAGCTAAAAATAAATAAGTAAACAACTAAAAGGACAATATTTAGAAAACGAGGAGCCCCCTATGGCTCAAACAAAACATCTTTTCAGGAAATGCCCATTTACTGGGCCATTAAAAACTTCCTCACCCTCCAAATCCTGCAACCTATAAGTGTTATTTGAGAATACTTCAGTGATCTTGAAGGGCCCAATCCAGAGGGTGTCAAATTTGTTGTGTTTGCCCCTATTCTTCCTGGGCGCATCCCACTTAAGCACCAAATCCCCGAGCTCGAACTCCTTCTTTTTGACCTTCCTGTCAAAATCCTGCTTGACCTTCTGCTGACGACTATGGGCCACATCCATCCCCTATTCACTGATCTGTTGCACCTCCACTATTTTTTGAATCCTCCTGACCATATGATCTGGCTCTCCTTCGGGATCCTAAAAGAATTTTTCTACAGGTAATGCGAGTTGAGTGGGAAAAATAGCCTCCGTCCCATAAATCAGTTGAAAAGGTGAGGTGCCTAGGGACTTTTTCTTTGTCACTCGATCGACCCATAGAGAGAATTTGAGCTTTGAATCCCAGACCCTCTTATTGTATTCCAACAATCTTTTGATGAGCTTGATTAGGCTTTTATTGGAATATTTTGCCAGTCCATTTCCTTGAGGATAATAGGGGGTGGAGTGAATCAGTGAAATTTTGAAATTTTCACATAACTTAATCAGAGGCACAGACTTGAAAGAAGCATCATTATCAGTGAAAATTCTACTGGGATAGCCAAATATGGCTATGATATCCTCCAGGAAGTTGATAATAACCTTGTGAAAAGAACTCCTGGTGGGGGCCGCTTCTATCCAGTTAGTGAAATAGTCCATTGCATTCAGGATCCATCTATGCTGGCCACTTGAAGGAGGATGAATCTCCCCAATAAATTCCAACCCCCATTGTTGAAAAGGTGTTGAAGCTACCACAGGCTTTAGTGGCAGTGAGTTGAGTTATTGTTTTCCTGAGAACCTTTTCCATTTGATACAAGCTCTAACTTCTCTATAGACATCAGTGAACAAGGTGGGCCAGTAGTACCCAGCCCTAAGAATTTTGTGAGTTGTGGTATTCCAAAAAACATGCCCTCCACAAAGGCTACCATGGAACTCAAACATAACTTGTTGGGCTTCCTGTGGGCTCAGACACCTCAACAACACTGCTAGGGGGTCTCTCTAGTACAAGACTTGGTCAATGAGGAAATACCTTATCATTTTGAGCTTTAAATCTCTTGCCTTACTCTTACCCATTCCATTAGGAGGCTTCAGTTCTTTCAAAAAGTACAAAATGTCTCGGTACCAAGCGCATTCTGCTAGTGATGAGCCGTCATGAGAGATTTTGTTGGATGACTTAGCTGGCTGATTTTATGAGCAAGTATTTATGAAGTTAACCCCCAAGGCCTTGCAATTGGATTTATCCAACAGCTTGGATAAAGCCTGCCCTTTAACCAACTTGGTGGGCTTTATCTCTAGGTAAAAATCCAAAATCTTGGCGATCCATTTACCCCTTCTCCCATCTACGTCAGGCTATATAAGGATATCTTTCATGGATGCTGAAGGCACGTACACGGTCACTTTTGAGTGCAAGACATAGACTCTAAAATCTTTGAGAGAATTCACTAAGGCATAAGCCTATTTATCCATGATCTCATACCTGATCTCTACATCTCTTAATGCCTTGTTGAAGAAGGAAATGGGTTGCTCTCGACCTTCCTCGTTTTTCTGCAATAAGACCGCTGCTACTGTATCAAAAGAATCGAACGAAAAAATTAGAAAATCCTTGGAATAGTTAGGACTGATCAACACAGGTGGCTCAGTCAATGCCCTTTTTATTTGGACAAAAGAGTGCCTGGGCTTCGCAGTCCATTTTACTTCATTTCCTTTCCTGAGCATGGCTGTGATGTGTTTCACCAACTCAACAAAATTTGAGACGAATCTCCTCAGAAAATTAATCTTTCCCAAAAAGGCCTGAACTTCCTTCCTAGATCTGGGAAGTGACAGGGTTTGAATTGCCTCTACCCTATTGGGATCAATCCTTACTCCCTTTTCCGATACTATATGACCTAACAAATTACCCTCCTTCATAGCAAAAATAGACTTCTTGGGATTTAAAGAAAGGCCAAACTTTCGACATTTCAGGAAAACCTTCCTTAGGTGACAACAGTGCTCCATATCAAACTTGGAGAAGACTGTGATGTCGTCCAAATAGATCACCACAAACTGGTCTTTCTCTCCTATGAAGGCCATATCCATAGCTCGTTGAAAAGTTTTTCCTGCATTCATAAGTCCAAATGACATCTTGGCATACATGAATGTCCCCCAGGGAGTGGTGAAGGTCATCTTCTCTCTATCCTCAAGCATGATTGATATTTGATTATACCCAGAGAAGCCATCAACCATGGATATCCTGGATGCACTAGTTACCCTCTACAATATGTGTTCCATGTTGGGCAAGGGATAATTGTCTTTATTTGAGCTCCTGTTGAGGTTTATAAAGTCAACACAAAGCCTGATTTCCCCACTTTTCTTCCTCACCGGGACCAAATTGGCCACCCACTCAGAATATCTCAAGGGAACAATGATTTGGGCATCGAACAGTTTCATTACTTCTCTCTCGATGACAGGCAACAACATGGGATTTATCTGTCTTAACTTCTGCCTAAATGGTTTAGCCTCCTCCTTCAGTGGGATCTTGTGTTCAATGACAGACATGTCATATGTCTTGAGGTCTTCATAAGTCCATGCGAACACATCAAAAAATTCTCTCAATAGCTCAGTATATTCATCCCTTTTTTCTCTGGTCAAACTTCTCGACAACTTGACAAACTTAGGCTCCTCCTGTGTGCTAATGTTGCACTCAGCCGAATCAACATCTCCATTCGAAACTTCACCCTTTACTGCCACATCATTACCATCGAACAATCTTTCTAAAGGGACTAGTCCCTTAGGAATATGATTGCGAGGTAGTTGAATAATATGGTGATTAGAAATTTTATTTAAAAATACCTCAGGGCAGGGGTGACCTTCAAGGTCAGGGTCCAGATCAATGTGCAACGCAAAAAATTCGTCGACAGCCTGTAGAAAATTCCTGATTTCAAGATCGTCTTCGAATACCTTCCAATGTCTGACATTGTTCGGTACAACTGGCCTATATTTTATCTCAACATCATATTTTCTCTTAGGTTGCAGAGGGATTCTGAACAGATTCGCCGAAACGGCTAAGGAATCAACCAAAACATTTTTCTCCCTTGGAATAAAAGAGATGTTGAAAGCTGAGAAGAAATTTTTGATCAAGTCCCACACCTCATTTCTATAACTCCTGAGTCGAGGATGCCTGGCCCGATAAGAATTTCTGAATTGCTGAATAATCACCTCAGTATCTCCAAACACTGGTATCTTTTCTATCCCCATCTCCTTTGCATCCCTTAAACCCAGAACCAGATCTTCGTATTCCTCCACATTATTGGTGGCTTCAAATTCTATCTTGTATGATAGGGACATGGTTTCCTGACAAGGTGACACCAAAACCACTCCAGCGCCGGTGACTTCGCTAGAAGAAGCCCCGTCGAAAAACATATTCCAAACAGAGGTGGTTGGAGGAGGCATATCGTGATTAAAAGAGGGTTGCCTTCTGACTTGAAAAGGGGCTTCAGGAGCATCAATGAACTGCAACAAACCAGATCCCAAATCAGTGTCTAGTGCAAAGATATGGTGATTGGTGGGGTTTGCCTCATCACTAACAATGTAGGCCAGTTGGGCCTCTCTGTACAACCTCCTTTGTTCCCCTCCAAAGACTGGAATGGTAGCATATGTGAGATCCATTTGTAATGTTCCTCCAGGATTTTTAATCCAAGATCTTGACAACATCATGCCAAACTTGGGAGGAACATCGGCTACTACAATGTCCATGACCACACTTTTCATTGGCAGCTGAAACAAAGAGACAACCAAGTCTTTGATGAATCTGAGGCATTTCACCCTTCTTGAATCGATAGAGTATAAATCATGGTAAGCCTTCGTCACCTCCAGTCCCAATTCTTCCATGACTATTTTGGGCATAAGGTTGTGGGAAGCCCCTAAATCCATGAGGCAATTATGCAACACCTTATCATGTATGTTCAGGGATGTGTATAAGGGAGGGGATGAATCATCTCTATCTTCTACCATGGAACCTAAGACAACTGTTGGCTTTTCATCTTGAAGATTTATTGAGTCTGTGGAAGGCTGGGGGGGGCTCGGATTGTAACAGCTTAGAGAGGGACCTTTTGAAATCTTCATTTTTAACTAGTTCTGAGAGGGGTACAAGAATTATGATCTTTTGAATCTCATGCTCAAAACTAAAAGAGGAGAGGGGATTAGGAGGTTCCCTTACCTCGGAAACAAACTCTTTGGATGCTGACAAAGTGTTCTGAGCTTTCTTTTCTTTAGTAGTTTTGGCAACAGCTTTAGCGAGCCTTTCTGCTATAAGGGGCTAATCCTGGCAGTCAAAAGTATCATCTTTCTTCATTGACCGGAGATGGTATCTGTTAGGGGCGTTGTTGGACTTCTCTCCTTTACCCAACTCATTGATTTGAATGCTCATAATGGATTCTTCATATGCATATTGAATCAAATGGGGAAAAGGGGAGGTGTCTTCAATGCAGTGAATTTCAGGGTTGAGTTCTTCTATCTCCTCTCCTTCCTCATGAGAAACTATGTTGTTTTGGAGAGGGGTCTAAATCCTCTGATCATCTTTGTCTCTTCTCCTTTGCTCCCTTGGGGAGGCCTGTGGCACATTGCTACCAGGCCTCCTCAAACCTCTGTTATTAGTATTTTGGGGATTTTTGTACATGGTCTTCCCCTCTAACTCCCACTTTTCCATCCTAGCCGAGAGAGATTTCATCACTTTAGTTACCTCATTCATTTGAGGAGGAAGGGGAGAGGAATAGGATGAGGAGGATTCATCTCTCCTCCTAGGTATGTCTCTGTTAGCCTTACTCCTGAGTCGGTCAACAACCAATTTATTAGACTCTACTTATATGGCCACGTCCTATATGTGCGCCAAAGTGGTGGCTCTCCTTTCCCTCAACAGAAGGCAAAAATCGAGATCAAAAGCGCTAGCATAAGTGATCTTCGCAGAGGCTTCTGAGGGCTTAATCTCAGCGGGGATTTTATTGTACATTTTGTTAAATCTTTTGGAGAAGACAAAAATAGGCTCTCCTTCCTTTCTCTTCAAACATCCAAACTCTGTCATGTAATACATGAAGTCCTTTTTGTCTCCCCACTATCTCAAAAAGGCATTCTCCAAAGCCTCTATCCCATTAATAGATCCAGGAGGCAAGGACCTAAACCATTTTCTAGCCTCACCCTCAAGGCTATGGACGAAAATCCTCATCCACACATCTGCATGCATGATGAAATGGTCATCTATAAAACTGTAAAAGGCTTCAAGGTGTTCTTCTACATTTATGTCCCCCTCACCTGTAAACTTGGGCAACTGCTTGAGGTATCCATCTACTGGAAGGGTGTTGAGAGGCTGGGGTAGCAAAAGGGGAGCATACTTGGCGGCTATAATAGCCTCCATTCTGGTCATGGGGGGATTTTCTCCTGCCATAGGGATATTAGGTGGAGGAGAACTTGGAGGGGAAGGAGCTTGAACCAGGGATACTAGAAATAGGCTTACAAGGGTAAGGGAAGTGACAAGGGTTTCTCCCTCTAGTCCAAAACTAGGAGGAGACAACTCGACAGGAACACTTCCAAAATTTAGGAAACGAGAGGTTTCAAAAAAAGTTTTTTTGCGAAGCTGAGGGGAAGATAAAGGAGTTTCTACAGAAGGAGACAACAAAATACCTAGTTTGGAGGTGGAAGTTTCTCCTTGGGGGGCCTTTCCTCTTCTGAAATTCACCTGCGGCTCAGCTTCAAGCATAACTAGAGGCAGCTATGGATGGGACCATGTATGTCTACCTCTGAAAGCCACAATTAAAATGACAGGTTTACCACAATGGAGTCGCAAGGTGCACAGTAGCAATATTCAAAGGCTCTGATTCCTGATGCACCTTCAGAATCAGAGGCTCGATGCCGTTCAATCTTGGGGAAAATTTTCAACTTCGACCCCGACAACAGCCCCATAAATGTTAGCGTCGGAAGTCACTCCTGGATTGCGGCAGGAGCAGAGCCCAACGCCCATCAGTTTATGTCACGAGTAATTTAATGGGGTGATCGGATGGATATAGGCCCAGGAAGATATCGCCCTAACTCAGAAAACCGTACCTGGTATGTAACAACAGAAGAGGACTTGATCTAACTTCAGTTAGTGAATAGATTGTAAAATGAGCAGATGGAAGAATTGGTAAGAGGAGGGAGAAAGACTACCTTGGGCATCAGGCCCTTCGACAACTTGAAGAGGAAAAAATCATAACACAAAATCCTCTTGGTTCATAGTTTTGGGGAACTGAAAGATGACTTGGCTGGATCTTCCAATTCCAAGTCATTCAGTGTTGAGAAAATACAAGAGATGATTAGAAACCATGCAACTATTATAGTGATCCAACATACATCATCCTATAATGGTGCAACTCGACTGGATCCTCCAATTCCGAGCGGTTCTAACACGGTGTAAATAGAGAGATGGAAAGAAACTAGCATTCATAAGGCAAGAAGTCTCAAGTGCCAATACATAACCAGAGAAACCAGTGCTTCATCAAAACCTTACAGTCGGGAGCCTAGCTCAACCATTGATACCTACAAAGATACAAAAACTGAGTAAATATACTCCCAAACATTCGCCCAACAGAGGCATCTCAGAATTTCTAGGGCGTGGCGTCTCTTAAGTCAAATCTGGCCTGAACTCCTTTGCCAGACGTCACCTTAACTTTGCATGTCCTTTGCATGGGAGATAGATGAAACATTAAAGGCTAAAATAGCATGTGCAGACTCCTCTGGTCATACGAGAACTCGGCATGGCTTCTTTGGAGAAAACCAACATACAGGACCATCTCGAGCAGACTACCTGTCGAAAAATCCATGCTTTGTATTTAATGAGTGAGTCGAGGTTTCAACTACCTCCATCCACCTTCATTTATTTTTAGCAAGAACCAAGATCGAGGTCGAGCTGAACTGGTTTCTGGAGAATGCGATGATCCCTTCTGCAGCTAATCCCAACGCTTCGGCCTTTTGCACAGTTCTTTCTATCACCCCCAAGTGACCATGTGCTGTGAACCTATGCCTATCTTCAAAGGCGCCTTCGGAATTTCGGCGTTTCGGGCTTCAGGGATCTGAAATGCAGTGGAAGGAGGAGACCCTCTGTTCTCCCGAAGTCCCGATAGCTGAAATGGCTTGATTACGCACCACGTGTCCCTTTGGATGGACGACCTAGATGATCTCTTGATCAACGGTCCTAGTTCTTTTCAGCGTTTCGGGCTTCGGGGATCTGAAATGCAGTGGAAGGAGGAGACCCTATGTTCTCCCGAAGTCCCGATAGCCGAAATAGCATGATCGCGCACCACGTGTCCCTTTGGATGGACAGCCTAGATCATCTCTTGATCAACGGTCCTGGTTCGTTTCGGCGTTTCGGGCTTCGGGGATCTGAAATGTAGTGGAAGGAGGAGACTCTCTGTTCTCCCGAAGTCCTGATAACTGAAATGGCTTGATCGTGCACCACGTGTCCCTTTGGATGGATGGCCTAGATCATCTCTTGATTAACAGTCCTGGTTCTTTTCGACGTTTCGGGCTTCGGGGATCTGAAATGCAGTGGAAGGAGGAGACCCTTTGTTCTCCCGAAGTCCCAATAGCCGAAATGGATTGATCGCACACCACGTGTCCCTTTGGATGGATAGCCTAGATCATCTCTTGATCAACAGTCCTGGTTCTTTTCGGCGTTTCGGGCTTCGGGGATCTGAAATGCAGTGGAAGGAGGAGACCCTCTTTTCTCCCGAAGTCCCGATAGCCGAAATGGCTTGATCGCGCACCACATGTCCCTTTGGATGGACGGCCTAGATCATCTCTTGATCAATGGTCCTAGTTCTTTTCGTCCTTTCGGGCTTCAGGGATTTGAAATGCAGTGGAAGGAGGAAACCCTTTGTTCTCCCTAAGTCCCGATAGCCGAAATGGCTTGATCGCGCACCACGTGTCCCTTTGGATGGATGGCCTAGATCATCTCTTGATCAACGGTCCTGGTTCTTTTCAACGTTTCGGGCTTCGGGGATCTGAAATGTAGTGGAAGGAGGAGACCCTCTGTGCTCCCGAAGTCCCAATAGCCAAAATGGCTTGATCGCGCACCACGTGTCCCATTGGATGGATGGCCTAGATCATCTCTTGATGGCCATCGATCTACTCCCTCTGTGGATTCTCACCGTTGAAAGACAAAGTGCCCACTCACTTGATTTTAAGCCGGAAATGGGCTCGTTCTACGGGCTGCGCTCGACGCTCATGGTTGTGGCCTTTGAATAAAACACACTTGACCGGTTTTCAAACCCCACTTCTATACATTTACACTAGGGGCTCGAAACCAGAAGAAAACACCCTCTTGCAATAATTTGCGCTAACAAAACCCATGGCTAGATCAGGCCGAGGGGAGGTCGAGTGCATAGGCATCCAAACCAGTAAAACCTAGAGAGATGCAACCTACACCTTAGCAGAGCGCTCTCCTTTCTTCATCATTTTGATTCTTAACTATTTTTACTTATAGAAAATAACTCATTCTCATTTCAATTACAACCAATTAATGGTTATCATGTGCATCGAAATAAATAAATGATAAATAATTTACTCATTAATTGGGTTGTCATGTCATTTGGTGTTTGAAGTAATAAATTTGTCAAAAAAAAGAAGAATGCATAATTATCATAAGAAAATCCAATTGACAAATATACTTAGAGGCAATTGTCTTTCTACAAACAATAGAGAGAGGAATTATATATATATATATATATATATATTATTTTATATAAATAATAGAGAGACGAATTATATATAATAATAATAATATAATTTTAAGGTCAAAAACAAATTGGTGTATGAGACCCCCTATTTTGTGGTACAAGGGACCCCCTCCACCCAACAATTTTTTCCTTTTTTTTTCTTAGCGGGAAACCCCCGAGAACTTCCACTTCGTGGATGACCCCAAGTGGGAACAAGAGATTTGAACCCGTGGCCTCCTCCATTGGGGATAACTTCATGTCTGTCTCAGAATCACTTGAACTAACCCTTGGAGCTATTATATATATATATATATATATATATAGTCATTAATGATGCATTGTGGTTAGAATGTGTGAGAGCAGTTTGTTTTGAGTGCAGAGTATTTTTTGTTAGTGCATAGAAGACTGCAGTTACCATCGTTGTTGTTGTGAGGAGCCACATTTGAAAGGAAGCTTTTTACCATGGAAGATTGTGTACCTTTGTGTGGAAGCCGTGAGAGACACTACAAAAAGGAGAAAGATTTCATCCCTTAATATGATATGCTTTCATGTATTTTAAAAAATTGTTAAGGGAAGGAGCAAGGATATATGGCCTGCTTGGGTTCGAAAACAATAGTGAATGCATCAAATTCACATTCCAGGAAATGATGCAAATGCAGGAGAACGCCATCTACTAAACCGAAATCCGCAATAGAAGGCTTCGCCGAAACCATGAAGGAGCTCACAGTCTACATAATTATTCAGTTATCCTATATAACTGACAAATACATAATTTGTTGTGTATTTGACAGACTGAAGTATGTTCATAAAGTGATTCAGTATCGAGACTATTTGTCAGGGTAGTCAAGAATTGTGAGACCTACAAATACATCATTGATGGTCAGAAGAAACTATATCTTAAATGGATCAAGTGGTAGCTCGAAGTTGATGGTTGAGAAAGAGCGTAGTCTATGAGATTTCAGAGTGGATAAAGATGTTAATGAAGATCATACCAGACAAAGATCAAAGTCCAAAAATGTGTTTATTTTGATTTCAGTATTGTTTTCAGATAATGTAAGCATTAAAGGGGGGTGTTGGAGATAATGCCTCCATTATTGTTGTGAGTTGTTAGAGAACATATAGATTAGCTATTTTTAGCTAATCAGATCCACTTTCTTTAAATCTAGTTTTCTAGAAGTCAGTAATCTATCTTATTTATGTAACTGTTCACTTCATCAATAATATACGTATGAGTTTTGTGTACAAAATGCCTTCTCCATTTTATGAATGTTAGTTTCCCTCCATCATCAAAAAGATTTAACATGTATTGATTTCCCTTTATCATCAAAAGGGATTAAAACATTTCTAACAAGTCAAATTGATTTAAATGAACATTAATATAATATTTTTATCACAACTAAAAAGTATTTGATTATAGCGTAGAGTAGTTAATGTAACAAATAATAGTCAATGTGTATATATGCGGGGAATAAAGTTTAAGGCCTACGGTCACTTAAGTTACTTCAACTTTGGAATTTTTCTTTTGAGGCTTCTTAACCTTCTTTTAATCTTCTCAGTGAACTTCTTGAAAGTCACATATAGAATTATAGTAATACTTAATTATTTACATAAAAAAATAGAGGCGTAGGCTAAGCGTTAAGTATTCTTGTTCATAAATTATTTATAAATATATCATATTTTTTCTTTAAATGTATAAATGTAATCTATTCTTCTTTATTTATTATTTATTTGTTATTTCTATATAAATTATTTTAAAATTTAAAATAACTTAATGGAAACATTGCAAAATATTTTAAACCCTCTTTACTTAAATCCATAAACAATACAAATTTGTATTACAAACTCATTCTCATTTAAATTGCAATCAATTAATGGTTATCATATGCATCAAAATAAAGAAATGATAAATAA
>SNQJ01S0063492.1:18008-31314 GCA_010110895.2 Picea sitchensis
ATGGGTAACAACCTTTCCAATGGGCCCCCAACACTCACCTATGGCTCGTCCCGAGCCACTTAGACCTTCTAGTGTGCCATGAACTTTTCGAAGGTCTTTTTTCTGTCTCAGTTTTCTTGCTACAAAATTTCTCCTACACTTTGTGCACTTCTTTTTAAATTAAGACAATATTTCTAGATAATGGTGGAGTTGAATAAGCATGGAACTCCTTTGTAACTTTCTCCTTCAATATGGGTAGATGGTTTTCGTGTTTCTCAAGTATCATAACTATCACCATACCTAGGTCCTTGTTGCATAGAAAACCCTATTCCAGTTTTCTTCGCGTTCCTGTTATCCTTCTTGATGCTTCTCTGGTTCATGAATATTCTATCGTGCTTTTATGTTTCATTGTGTTCTATGTAGTTTGGTTTAGGGAACGTTTTCCAAGATCAGGTCAATTACTTCTGTTCTCAAGACATCCTCTTGTACCGGTGCTACGGCCTGTTTACGACTCTGTGTTTTTTCTTTAAGTGGCACCATTTCTCTTTGTTAGAACCTAATCAGCTCCCTTACCCTTCCTTCTTTCATTGCACTATGCTCATATTCTATATTACACTTGGCTCTTTTGCCTATCTTCGGAATCACATAGGAAACAATGTCTTTCCCTTTTCTATTGCTTTATAGTAAGATGGTTCTATGCATCCCTAATTGCAGTCTCATCCAATTGTACTCGATTTATTCCATGTCCTGCAATAATTTGGTATCCTCCAACAAATTACGGTCTAAATAAAACACCTTGTAAAAATCTTTGTCACACTCGTTCTTGTTGTCTCTCGATTGTGTTCAATTTCATATGCTTTTCCTGTTAGTTTTTAATGATGAATACGCACTTCCACTACGTCATCGTCATATTCTCTCTTCAATGCATGTCCCATCGTGGATGTTCTTGTTTGCGCCTTATGTGCCTACCTCTATCAAAGTGAAATGCTCCATTAACTTTGTATCATCGACGAATTATCCGTTAGATTCTACAATCTGTCAAAATATGCTTGTCAATCTGCACTTATTATTACATGACACTACTACTTCATTGTTATGGTATTTATTGCACATATCGTGATGGAATTATTAAATGCTATTAATTGTTATTTGTGCGATCTCTTCACTTGGTGTGGTCACTTCTCTACGCGATATTTTCTATCTGTGCAATCTTTCTTCCTTTGTTTGTGTTCTCTTCTACCTGCTTCTTTATCTTCTATGACATTTTCCTACTTTTCCTTAACTACTTGGACTCTTTAATTGTGTTCTTCTTTCCTAAACCATTTCCTTTATTTTTCTTGTTTTACTTTATTTTTCTTAATTTTTATGCCTTTTCTTTCTATGGTACACTATGATGCAAGTTAGCTTGCACAATTCACCTAGTGCATGGAAGGGAGGTCATCCCTCTACAATTTCATTCAACTCTCATTCACTATCCCTTCCACGACTTGTCCATAAAATTGTTCTATATCAACAACACCTTCTTATGTCACATATGTTATCATGTGTGGCCATATCTAGTGCATCATAAACTTCCCATGGTTCTATAAGAACTTATTGTCATAGAGTAGTACTAGATACCTTGTCTAGAATTTCTTTTTCTTGATGTGTCTATCATGCCATGCCTTTTCATGTGCCTTATGTACTTGCTGATGGAACCCTACAATAAAAAGATCTTCCTCTAATACTAGTAACTATGATAGTCTTTATTCTATTGCTTCAGAATCCATAAAGTATATCATGGAAACAATGTGCATAATTGGTACAATAAACTCCATGGGCATGACTGCTTCCTGACCATACACTAATTGAAAGGGTGTCTAACCTATTTTATTTTTGCATTTAGTTCTATAATCCCATAGAACTGCAGTTATCCTTAAATCTCATTCATCCCGTCCTACATTGAAAACCTTTTTCAATGCATTCTCCAGTATCTTATTAAAGGCCTCCACAATTCCATTTGAATGAGGGTGATATGGAGTGCTCTTTCGATGTTTAATATGGAACTCTTATGTTAATAATGAAATTGTATTGTTCAAAAAGTGGGTCGCTTGATCGCTCATAACTGCTTTAGTACACCCAAACCTTTTAACTATGTTCTCAAATAAGAACCGCATAGTTATCTTTGTGTTACAATTTGTAATTGGTTCCTCCTTTCCCCATATTATCAAGTAGTCAGTCATGGTAATTATGTACCTGGCTCATGTTCTCCTCACTGGCGAATTAATTGGTCTAATAAAATCCATTGCCCATTTTTCAAATGCCTGCAAGGTGAATTTCATATTCAAAGGCATATCATCCCTTCGTGATGGGCTTCCTACTCTCTGAAAAACATCATAGTTCTAACAATATTCCTTAGCATCTTTATGGAGCGTGGGACACCATATCCCTACATGCAATATATTCTGAATTGTTTCCTTTCCCGCGTTATGACCTCCTACAATTCCATCATGTGTCTCTGTTAGGATCATTGGTCTTTCATGTTCCAACACTCATTGTCGCAGTACCCCATCTGCAATCTTTTAAATAGTCTCATTGTTCCAATAGTCACCAATATTCATGAACATAGGCTTCTCTTTCATGCCAATATTCACTTTGCGCACTCTTAGTGGCTTCACATATGCATTAGATTTGAGTTCTAGAAAAACCACTATGTGGTCCTCTTTAGTCTCTTGTACTTTGTCATTTCTTGGGTCTTCTTCCTCTTAATATTCTTGAGTAACATTGTAACATTCTCGTAGTTCATGGATTGTTGTAGATCTTCTGATCATGTTATACACATGTACTATTTCTATATGAAATTATTCCATAAAAATCTCACTTCTAATGACTTGTAGATATGCATCTACTGAGGGTGACTCAATTTACAAATTAATTGTTACCTTAAAATTTTGGGTGAGCTTTTCCCAATCTGTTATCCCTCTGTGAACTTCTAGTTCTAGATACTAGTTTTTGGGAACTGTCTCAAATGTTTGTATGAACATGTGCTTCCATTGATTCTTTGGCACCTGTCTACAAGTTGTCATACATTGTGAAACACGATCCATTGGACTTCTCATCCCTATATACTTTTGCTTAATTTCTTTTGTTCTAAATCTAATCTACATCAACCTTTTACAGTGATTCCAGTCCCCTATTCCTTCCTTGTGTGTATCCCACCATCTCATTATGGTTTATCTCAGTGCAACATCTAATGCCAACAATATTTGTTGTCCGGGTATCTGTAAATAAAATTATTTTACAAAGGAACTTACATCATTCAATCCATCAAACTTTGGTGTATCACATATTAACCTATGTTTTGATCCAACGCAAAGAGCAAGTAATGCGAGCACATCTTCTGGTCGATAGTTCATGCAACTAGTACTTCCAATGTTCAAGTCCTTCCTCTAAATCTAATGAAAAATATTTTGTGCAGTCATATTATATAGGTTATAATTTTTTTCTTGTGGGTTCCACATACCTTCTTGCTTCTATGGGGTCTAATGGTGTAGTGACCTTTAATCCTCCTCCTTCAAAAATCGTTTCTCTCTTCTCCGGGTTAATAATCACTTGCTTTTCGAAGGCCCAATCTAGTTTGAGAAATGATGGATACGACTAACTATTACCCATGATCTCAATGACCTCAAAGTTGGATATGTTGTGCACTCCATCTATGTTAACATGTACTCCTACCAATCTCACGATTGGTATTATATTATATCAGTTTTCCAACCTCAGCTGAAAAATTGACCAAAGTAACTTAGGTTTCCTCATCATTTCCCATGTTTGTCTTGGTAGAAAATTTACCTCCAATCCTAAGTCCAATATAACATTGTCCATGTCATACCCTCCTATCTACGCACTCAATATGAATTCTTTTTTTGTCGTCTTCTTGCAAAATACTTTTTTCACTACTCTCTATGTCATAGGTACTTCTCTGTCTTGGGTACATTTATCAATCATCCCAGACAGTAAATTCAACTTTGTTTCATCCTTTATAAACTCTAAACAACTCTTTAGAAAACCTTTCAAAGTATTTACCTTTTCGACTGGCCTTTCTGGAATGGTGCGATCATAAACTGACAACATATCATATACTAGTAGCATTTTTTATGTTGATGTTATCCATTCAAGTCCTAGTATCTCCTTCCAGGATTGATGATATGTCTCTTTCTCTTTCCATGGATTAAATTATGGTATGGGCTTAACTACTTTCCTTGTCCATTTCTCAACCCCCTTTCCTTTTTCCATCGCATCTTCTCCAGTTCTCGTTCTACCACGCGTAATGACTGTTACTTTGGGATGATCATCACGCTCCTTGGATACTATCATATGCATATTTTGGTTATGATTTTGGTTCACATTCTAGTTCCCTCTTTCCTGCCACTTCACTATCAGTTGAGGACAATATTTTTTCACATGATCTAATGATCTGCAGTATTTGCACGTCGTGCAAGGATTCAAGTAATCTCTTGCTAAATGTCTCAGTTGATTGAAATTATAAGAAATGAATGGTCTTGTTCCTCCTTGACCAAATATTCCTCATACTTGACCTCCGTCGAATCCTACTCATCCACCCTGAATAAATCCTATCAGAGTATTATATTGTGTAACTCCCCTGTCTACTGTGGCACTTCCTTCTTATATTTTGTATGCATTTGAAGTGAGCTCTCTCATTAAGTCAAATGCACGAAAATATTTCTCACTGTGTCCTACAGACTTGCAAAAATTACAGAAACAATTCCTGGGTGTTCTCTAATACTTATGCAATAATGGACAAGCAATCAAATGATGTCCCAATGTCTTACATATTTCACAATATCCTACTCCTTATGCTAATGGTTTTGGTGCTCATGTAGCCATATACTACGAAAATGCTGGGAATTCTTCCTTATGATGGTCTTCTGTCTTACATTTAATACACCAAACTTGTTCACACTTTTCCTTTTCCTTCGTTATTTATGACAATTGAATCCTTAGCGCAACCAACTATGATTGAACTTTTTCTATTCCTGCGCCATATCCTACATGAGATGTTTCTAACTTAATCACAATTTCTAATGATTTTGGTTGTGACATGACCTTATGTTGTGTTAGAGGAAAGTAAATGTGCAACAACAGACCTGCAATAAACCATTCTTTATGTTTTTCATCAGGAATATAGAATTTTAATCTACCCATCACATATTTAAATCTTTGGTCATAATCCCAAACTATTTCATTATGTACTTTCTTAATTTCCTTCATCTCTATGATATATTGTGACTCAAATGTCGGCTTCCGAAATTCCTTTAAAAAATCTTGTCCAATCTCTATTAATGTCCTCGATTGTCCTACCAGTGTAGTTGTATGATACTTCATGTACCATAGCAGTGCATGACCTCTGAACATAGTTTCTAACTGCACAATATTCATTTCCTCATCCTGGACATTATTCATGGTCTATATCGTGTCACATACAAACAAATGTTGTTATGGGTCACCCTGCACCATGGAATTCATGAATTATTAATGTATAATCTATTCATTCCATTGTATTTTGCGTAGTACTTACCTTCAATGATGGTAATTGACTCTAGTTCGTTGAGCTACTTCCACTATTCTAACTATTGTTCTTCCTTCCTCCACTAACTAGAATTTCTCTCGACACAACTCGAGTTTCTTCTTCATATCTAGGTGACGCACACAGGTTTGTAGGTTCAATACATATTCTGATATGAGATCAACTTCCTTCTTCAGTTGGAATGTACTGAGGATCATTTTATTTCTCTTTCCTTTCTCTATAAATTGTAACATACCTGACCCCTTTTTTAACTTCTAAGGGATGGGGTATCAAAATGTTTGCTTCTTCTAACAAAATTATTGTATTCACAGACTCACAAGTGAAAGTATTGCAGACTCATGGTCTATATTCGTACCTCTCACAAACCCACCACCAACACTTGTCTTATTTTTCATTCATGGACTCACAGATTCGTGGATGCATGATTATGTGCCTTCCCTTCATAAGTTCGTGCAAGACGTCTCGACAATTATCCAATGTTTCCATCCCCACAGACATATGATTATGTTCCACCCTTTCATAAGTTCGTCTGAAATTCTCAACACTTAGTCACTTTTCCATCTCTGTGAACTCTCCATGCTCCTAAATCTACTTCCTACATGTTACACACGTGGACCTACCCAACGTTATCTCTTGTCTTGGACACATGAAATCATACCACGTCATCCTTCATTTTCCTAAAGATCGTTACACCATGCCACATGTCACTGTATCCACCCTCCATGTGGATTGACGTGCGATACACATCATCACTAATTCATGGCATTAACTTCTAGGTTAGGAAATTGTCTTCCACCTATTGGGTGGGAAACATTATCCCGATATATCCTATGGTGGATAAGGTTCTCTCATATTCCTTTCATCAGAGTCCCATATCCAATGCTACTTTGACATCCTTAAATTAGTCTGTATCTAGTCTTTAATTCTCTAAGTTTCTCTCTGAGGCTTTCCTAAGACCCTTAGGATCACTTGGAGGTTGAAAAACCCACCCCAAACTGTTAATATTTTCTCAACATAATGTAAGGATGATAATTTGTGTTCAAAACACAATTTGTAGATGTTCAAGACCTTTCCAACCCAAAATACCGAGTTTTTACTCACTTAAATTTGCTTGTAACAAGATGGGTAATTACCCCACTTATCATATGTACAATAATTGATTCTACTTAGAAAGTCGAAGATATAAACAGAGTCATTGATAAACATTTTTGGGGTATTACAACTACTACAATATATTATTGAACCAGTCTCATCGCCAATACGCTCAGGGTAATGAAAAATTTGGAGCCCATGACAAAATTACAAGTTTACATCATCTATAAAAAAAAATTACATTTTTTATTGTGAAAATCACTTAACCGATATTATGAATAACAATTAATTATGACCAGAACTCATAGTATTGTCCACAATAATACTCAACACAAGATTTTTCCAGAGTTGTGTGAAATAAGAACAACACACAACAACAACAATTCATACATATAATTAATAACAAAGATTCCATAATAGAAAACTCATAATTGCACACACAGTAATTGAAATAAACACATGATAGACACTTATCTCATGAAATAAACACCAATTGCATGCAGACCTATGACATTCCTCCCAACCTTAGACACTATTCCCCACAAATTGAGAACAGGTCACCCTCAAGCTGAGCTTGAACTCCCCTTAGGCAAGGATAATCTATCCTAGGAGGTCTCTCAGCAACAACAATATCTGAATACATGTGCCAAGTTCCACGGACTCTACTTTCCCCACATGATTGTCCCACCCAGAAGGTGATCCCCATATGGCTGCCCACTTACCTTCTAGGACTCAACGATAATCCAAACAAGAAATATCTCAATAAAAGTGCCAAGTTCTAAATACTCTACTTTCCCCACATGCTTGTCCCACCTAGGAAGTGATCCCCCTATGTCTTCCCACTTCCCTTCTAGGCTTTAGCAATAATCCGGACAGGAAATATATCAATACAAGTGCCAAGTTCCACAAAATTTACTTCCCCCACATGCTTGTCCCACCTAGAAAGTGATCCCCCTATGGTTTCCCGCTTCCCTTCTAGGATTCGACAACAAAACGAACAAGAATAATCTGATTTCTATGACAACAACTTTGTGCCTTTGGGAATCAAATTCCATGCAATTCTCTCACCTAGAGAGAATGCACATAGGCTTGAAAACCTTCCTCTTCAACTTGGGTATTCTCTCACCTGTAGAGAATGCACATGGGCTTGAAATCCTGCCTCTTCAAATTAACTCTCAACAATTCCGTTTCATCTCTCTTCAGCCGAATCATAATCTTTCTACAACACATTACACCACCACCCTATATCATACCCAACATGGTCCCTTGCCGAGTTTTTATCAATCCCAGTGTATTGGCATGTCAATAGAATGACACTTGTCACTCCATGGAACCCTATTAACTCACTTAGTAATTATTTTCCTCCCTCTTTGGACATAGGGTAACACAATATACATGTGTCCATAAATTAGACTCTTAAGAAAATATTATTAAAATATTCTCTTTTGTTTAAGCCTCCTTAGGTTTATCCATTTTTGGCTAATATTCTTAGCCTTCTTTCCCACTCAAGTGGATTTCATCCCCATTACTCTTCTTGTCAGGATGGTCTGCATGCAGTCGTGTTTTCTTTAATAGTATGAGTGTTTACATATTACAATAATAGGCACACTACACCTTTTAGAAATCTAGGCTCTCTAGCCTAATAATCACATAGGAACTATGTCCTATAATATCCTGGCTCAACAGGTTATAAAACATATGTACAATTACACTAGGGATTAACCTAGGGTATTGCATTCCCCTCCCCCTCATTTATGCATTGTCCTCGGTGCATTATAGACATGTACATTCAAAATTATTCACAAGGCTTCATGCATTTGCTATGGAAGTTTGTTATCCTTTTGGTTCTCTTCTTGTCAAGTATCATATTCATGTCTTCATAATTCAGTTGGAAGTCCTTTGTTCTATTCCACTGAGCTGCTTCAAGAAAAAATGCATCCATTGTACCATTCTTGAGTTGCTTCTTCCGTGTTTCACTCACCCTTCTAGGCTCAAGAATCCTTTCATTGATGTACAGTCCTTCAACAATCCATCTTTCCAAGGATTTCACACACAAGGAGAGCATTAGTTCATCTCCAGATCCCCAATAAGGATTTGTATTTTTGGAAATCGTAGGACTTCAGTGTCCCAATAGTATCCCTTTTCCATGTTTTCCATCTTTGACAACCATCATCTGTCCCCCATGGATAAATTTTCTTTTCATCTCACATGTATCACATGTATACCGAATTTTCATGAGATGTTATCATCAATTTCAAACATATTTCTTTCAAATTAGTCATCCACAGATTTCAAATTTAACATATAAATTTTCAGATCTGTTCCACATAGGAACCAAATTCACAAACCTAATATGTATTTCTCATGGAAATTTGGCTGTTTTATATTCAACAGGAATTGTTCTTCCTCATGGACTTACAACACTGGCATGCCAATACCTTTCTTCCTATGATTTCCACTTCAATCAACCAAAAAAATTGTTATTTCCAATGTATATTATATTTTCATTACACACTTGTAGTAGCTCACAAACAATTTCATAAATGTGCATACTATCAATTAAATTCATCTACTCAAGAAGGAAATGTCATTCCTTACAAATGGTTTATTTTATCATACCAAACCTTTCAAAATGAAATCATACTTCAAATGAAATTAATCAATGTGCCTATATCCATGGCCACATACACACACAATGCACCATCGCATTCATTTTCAGATTATTACTTTTCATATTAGGAACTGTCTTGGTAGGTTGGAACTCAACCATTTTTTTTACCACATGGTTTCGATATACACATTTATTTTTACAGGAGGACTATGTTTTCCTACTTCAACTGATCATGACCTCAAATCAACATACATGAATCTAAAAATTTCACATGAATGCATTCAAGTATTCTTTCTTCATTGGTAACCAGGGTGTCAACGTTTATGGCCACCCAATTTCTCTCTTTACCATTCTGCAAATCTGCAGAGCATTGGAAGACACTTCTTCCACAATGGAAGTCTTATATATACCCACACTCTTATCACATGTATCTCCTTAATTCATTAAATCAATGTGTTACCTTCCATCACTTTTTTTCCCAATCACTCATTTTGAAAAATATGTATTCATGCATTTTTCCAAGGATTTCAATCATCCTTAGTTGTTAGAGGTTCACACCTCCATCATGCAGGATTTTCTTCCTGAATCCTACCCTAATTGGGTATCAATGGAATACAAAAACCATTCAAATCACATTCATACATCAAGAATAAACTCAAGAACAAACTATTTTAGAATGGATTATTACCCAATTCCCTTTTACCTCTCATGTCACATGGTCATGAAATCTTATACATGTTCTGGATGTCAACACCTTCTTTTCTATTACGATTCCTGGGGACTTCTAAAATCCCTTTCACAGTTTTTTCTTTTATCAACAACCTTCTTACATTCACTTATTTATGAGGTTGTTCATTATTGACAGTTGTCCTTCCCTAACATTTCCAATCTTCTCTATACATGGCATACATCACCACTTTCACATTTTACATTAGTTGTCATGTAAAATCAAATGCATGTACCATAGCATTTATTTCAGTAAAACCTTTTCATATATACCGTAGCATATCTATGTGCACTCCATCACATTGTCCCCAATGTTTTTATGAGTGCAACCACAATCAAATTTCAGCTCCATCTCTCAACATTCAAAATATCTACATTCATCAACATATAAGTTTCTCATTCCATAGAAACATAATAGAAAACAAGAAAGAAGTTAAGGGATTCTCCCATCAGGGAACTTTTATCCTAGATTAATTAATTTGAAGGCCTCATTTCCTTCACACACTATATCTTAACCAAGCTCATTCATTTAAACACATTCATTATTGTATCTTTCAGTTACTAGTTGTACTTATTTTCACAGGTGTCCTTTTAAAACATACAACTTTGTCTTATTATTCACACTTTTGTAGTGAGAGAATTTTTAATCACTTTCTCTTTCTTTGATTTTTCAATTTATCCCTCATGTGATCTACTTGTTCTATCTCTTTAGTAGTATTAGTCATTTTCACCTTGACCTTCTTGGATAATTCAACATGCTACATCAACAAGTTTGTTGTTCATAATTAATCATGAGCTTGTGCATTCCGCATATTTCCCAACCAGAGATCAGATTGGTCCTCATTCGGCCACAGGTCTTGGTACTCATGCATGATATTTTAAAATGGAATCCAGGGTTCTTATATAATTATGTTATGCAACCCACTGCTCAATTCTCAACAGTCATTAAGGTTATATCTATGTTCTCTCGGTAGATTTCTTTACACATTTCCTCGACGGGAACCTCTTCAATATGCAACTCTCTTGTTTCATATGCAAACAGTCTGACATGACCTCCATTCTTGAGTTATCCTCAACTTAATTATTTTATAGTTCTATCCAATATTCCACAAGGAATATAAGCTTGCATTTCATTATGCATTTCAAATTCACATGTTCAAACCTATATCTTTAGGTTATCAACTTGCTTTCAAATTGTTCTTTCATACATTTAACCACATGTAGTAGCATTTTGTGTGTCTAACTTAGGAATACTTGCATATTTTCTTTACCAAATATTTTAACTCATGGTTATTCAAAGTTGTTCTCATGCAATCCTCAAAGGCATAACCATGTTTCCTTTTATCATGACAGCAAAGCTTCCCTGCTCCTTTTCTCTCTCATCAATTTATACAAACTTTTTCTAAGGAAAGGAACACATCCCCCTCAAGCTATTATTTGATCGAGAAAAATAATACCCTTCCAACATAGGGCCAACCATGCATCCATGGAATTATTTAAATCTGGAAAGTAAAAATCTTTCCTCATGTTTAACTTATTCAAACATTCATATCATACTTTTAATCATGTATATGTATATTTACATATATGCAAGTGTATCACTTACACCTTTTGCCTCATTCATTCATATTGACTTAATATTATCCAGTTTTGATGAGACTTTACACTCACTTACACAACCAATCTCATCCATAAAATCATAATTATATTGTCCTCGTTGCAATATAGAAGCCAACAAAAGAGTCACTTTTAATCTTTTCTCTCTTAGCATTTCATCTTAGCTCTTTCTGAGGAATTTCCTACTTCCCCAAGTTATCATTTTAACAAAATACTCAGATCATCATTAACCATATGATTCATGACATCACCATATTTTTACATCCAATATAGACTATAATAATCCTATATGCATGTTATACACATGCTCAATCTTTTCCATATGCATTATGTCATATCCTCGTGCCCCAAGCGTTTTACCCATGATTACAGTGCAGATGTATCCAGTTGTCCACCATTTGTATTCACATGCACAGACATGTCCCTATATTAATAGGTATATAATTTCTCTTATACTAGTCATGAGATTCATAAACTTGCTCATGTGTTCATACATCTTTACCTCTTCCAGGAGGTATAGAAAAATTCCAAAGGAATGTTTTTTAATTTATCACCTAGGTTATTATCCAAAAACCACTTTCATTCGTTGTCGGTCAAATAAACTAACCTTACACATTTTCCATCCATCCTCTGATCATGAGGAATCATACACATATACATGATTTGATCTTTTTGTTATGAGGAAAATCACTCTATGGCATGGGGTAAACCAAAACATATGGAAATGACTGCAAAAATCAACTCTAATATCAAGTATTCTATATAAACAAATATTCTAACAAGACAAGATAAAGATCCTACCTCGTCTAGACGTTTGATGAAGTCCACTGTTGAGCACTTGACTCAAATCTATACACCTGCAACTTGTCCTCAACAACCAAGATATGGAATAATATGGTGATAATATATAAGTTAGCACATATAATAGCATAATCCATCAATATTCATAACAAACATGCCCATGGAATAACAATTCAAATATTTTCAAGACATTAATTGGACGAGAAAAAAATATTTCTATTAAAATATGATCAACAGAAGTGTATGAATGACAAACTTCCATTTTGGCACATATCTAAACCGAGAAACTAATTCCCTTCTAGTTGGGCCTCCACCACTTCAATCCTCCACCAAAGGAAAGCTCATATAAGAGAGACAATGAGGTTCTCCATCAAATAGGGAAGATATTGGGGGATGAACAATGTGTTTAGACTTAAAAGGACAAAGGGATGCAAAATTAATATGAAGTGAATGATTTCTCCAGAGTAACTTTTCTCTCAAACTTGAATTCTTCTCCTCTCTTCCAAAGATCATACATGGCCCGTTTATAGAATTAAAATGGAACCGAAGGGCTGAGTCGGAACATTTCCAGTATATGGAAGGTCAAGGATCATGGATCCCATGACGTGACATGGAAACCCAACACCATTTTTTAATTTTGGGCACAAATAACTATGTACATGGGATGTAATGGTACAACCTGCGTATATGAATGATGTATCATTGTTAAGGCACATATATGTGGAAAAATGTTTTTTTCTATCTCTGGGAATTACAAAAAGGGACTTCAATTCTACATAGGGAAATGGAAAAGGCCTTCTGAGCAAGTTGCATGTGGTGAGGAAAATGTTAAGAACCAAATATCAATATAGCATAGAAAATCATCAGAAAAAGTACTCAACACCTTGAAAAAGAGA
>SNQJ01S0063493.1:8293-18318 GCA_010110895.2 Picea sitchensis
ATATATATATCTTAAAGATCATTTAATTTATGTGTAACCATTAGATTTTATCAGTGACATCTCATTTTATTATTGACATATGTAAGGCCTTGAGAGCTTAGCTTTGGCGTACACACTTCCATCAAAGTTGAATTAGACAGAAAAGAAGATAGGTATGAATGAAGATATGAAGATCTTCATATAGTGGGGAGTTAGGATTCATTGGACTCATGAAGTGCCAAGCGAGGACTCCACTCAAGGATCCTTGCGAGGAAATTCAAATGATGAATGGTTTGATGAAGAGTTGAGGGAAAGACTTGGGCGCTCCATCAACAAAGGAAAATCGGCTAAGGCATGGGGGGTTCACTTGGGAAAATCATCTTGACTCACTTAAGGGGCACGCTTAGCCAAGACCATGAATAGGCTAGACAGATGGGGCACGCCGACATGAGGGGCTCGCCAAGAATGGGCACGTTGGTCCCAAGGGGCACGATGATTGAGAGCGCATGGGTTCGTTGGGCGATCAGCTTTGCGAATGGGCATGATGATTCATTTGGACATGGGTTCACGAAGGGGTGTGACACCCCTAAATGAAGCGACGATTCACGATGTTGACCTTTGGAGAGCCTATAAGAGAACAAGGGCGCACAACCAACGAAGGAGAGTTTTGGCAAGACAAAGAGACAAGGAGAGATATGTGATTTTGAGGTAAGAAAAGAGGAGGAGCTCCCTCAAGGAGCCAAGTGATCTGAATTTATGCAGGAATGCAACATAATACACAAAATATAACCATGAATACAAAGATGCAGCGGAAATAACACTTCATTTCATTAATATCAAAGAACTGAAATTTGTTTACATACATAATAGAAATAAACTAGCTAGGGCGTGGGTAGCTTATCTCTGAGAAGAGATGTGGCGACTACATGCCTTTGAACTCTATGTTACATGAGGCTCAAAGGCCTATATATTATTTAGAAACAATGGAAACCCTAAACATCCAAAAACCTAACCCTAGGAGATGAAACACTAGAATATGGGCCCTATCGGGGTAAATTGGTACATCAATTTCCTAGGGTCGTAACTTTGGTATACTATATTCGTTTGATACATATGATACATTGTTAGAAATATCTATCCGAGGATTACAACTATCAATAGTAAGTATAAAAATGTTTGTCGACCGGTTGATGCCCAAAAAGCGTCGTTTAGGCCCTCAAAATGGCTTCGGAAGTTTNAAAAACTACCAAAAATAGTAAATTGCGCTACAATTAAGGAAACTAAAAAACTGAAAGAAAAAATGGTGGGGGTCCAAGTGGAATAGGGAGGTGCCCACCAATATCCACCTGGATCATTCCTCTCCCCTTAGGAATCAATGGTCCGCATTTCATTGAGTTCCTCCATGAGATGAGGAAACTTCTGTTGAACTTGGTCCCTGGTGAGCCACTTGCCCCGGTGAAGGAATTGGCCTACTTTGACAACTCGATATAGCTAGATCCTCTACTAGCGGGAGTTATTGATTTGTGTGTCCATAATCCAATAAGTTGTGGCTTGTTCCATGCAGTCTGGGTTTGACTCTGTTGGTGTGAATTGTTCTGCCATGTCGAATGTGTCCAGTAGAGGTGGAAAGTAAGGTCAAAGGCGGTCCACATTGAACATTGGGTGAAAACCAAGAAATGGTGGGACACTGAGCTCGAAGGCATTGTCCCCTACAACCTTGGTGATGGTGTATGGCCCATATCAGAGTGGGTGAAGCGTGCGGTGGGGTCCAACAAGGTGCTCCTTCTGCAAATGTAGCGACACTTTTTCGTTGTTGGCACAGGGGCAGACCTAGGGTTCAATGTTTCAACAACGTACCAAAAAAACCATAACTACTGACCCTTTCGGCAACACGTGCGAAGAAGATGAAGTCTCACCCAAGTTAGAGGCAGGGGTGGTTGTAGGAATCCAATGTCTACAACCTAGCTTGGACACAGATCTATGATTATAACACTAATAGAGCACTTAGAAGTTAACATTCATCAACATTTAACCCTTATTCACATCACAGATTGAAACCCTAATTACAGAATAATGCAGTATTCAACCATATCTAACACATCCAGCACTCAACACATAGAAATAGATCAGATCTAACACTCATTCATATTACTAAGCACAAAGTTATTATATCAGATTCATTTAACATATATTATTTCACTAAGCATACATCACATCAATAACATAACAACTATAATGCACAAAGCAACCACAACATATGATATACGTCGTTCACCCCAGTGTGGGGCTACATCCACCAACTCTTCTCTTCTTTATTGTCTTCTTTCAATCTTCTACAAGCACATAGCCACAGGAACCTACTCCGCATAGGATAGGAGATATGTGAAAACCTTGCCAGATCCTCCTTCCCCGAGCTATGTTTGAGCACAAAGCCTTCTTATAATCCGCACACAAACTTCTTACAATAACTTGCACTTAGCTTTGCAAGTTCTTAACACTCAGTAAACACAAAGCCTTTGCAATCACATAGATCAAACTCTAGCACTTAGCACACTGGCGCCTTTTACATCGCCTAACTATCTATATATACATTACAAGAAGGGCCTAAACATGTGTAAACCCATGGGCCGACATCCCATACCTGTTACATAAACCCTAAACCCAAAAATTCCCTAAGAAGGGGACGAGATCCCATGATCTCTGCTTCGCCTTGCACTCCACCTTCAAGCAGCTTGTCGAAGTCCCAAAATTGGTCAAACATGACCATGGTTCTCCAAAACTTGGTCAAGGGTCAACAAGCCCCCAACACTCACCTGTGACTTGTCCTGAGTCACTCTGGTCTGGGTAACTCTACCTCAAATTCCTCGAGCTTAGCTTGAGTTGATTTGACCTATTTCTTAGCCAGAGCCTCCTACTCGATGAACTCCTGAATCTCCTTCTCGGTGATAGGTCCTTCAATTTCCACTGAGGTGACTACTTGTTCTAGATGTGCACCTTGTCCTTCAATTTCCTCAAAAAGTATGCAAGATGCATCCTTCACTGACTGGAGTTGCCGAGTCACTTCCATGACCTTACTCTGAATGGAATGGGCTTGTTGTTGAACCATGTGATGTTCCTAGTCTCTTTTCATCCTATCGACCGGTGACAGTTGCTTCAACTGTGCTTGCACTATCGCTTCTTTCTGTTTTTCCTCCTGGAGCTGTGACTCTAGTGTCTTGAGCTCAGGGTCCTTTGCATGATGCTTGTAGGTCTGCACACTTCGACTGCTAAGTTGTTTTCTTTCTAAGGCTAAGGCCTTGATTCTCTCAACTGTGCTCCTCGCAGTTTCTTCTCTTAAATCTCGGACTTCCTGCGGAGTGCTTGGAACTGCTTATAACTCCATTTCGGCTATCCTCTGTTGGAGATGCTAAATATCTTTAGAAAGCTTCCCTATTTGTCTTTCTACTGGGTCTTCTTCCATCTATTCTAATTCTGTCACAGAGAAAAGTGCTCTAATGACTACTTCTTTAACTCCAATCTTCTCTACAATCAGTTGTTCCTTCTCCTTCTGGATCTGCACTCTATCCTCTGCAAACTTGGCTTGGATGTCATCTCTTTCCTGTTTCACAAAACGACATTGTTCTCTGCCTTCCTCTTTTGCTTGCTTTAAGGTCTCTGTGGCCTGCTCTTTTTCCTCCTAGATACAATGAAGGCGAGCTTCGGTCGCATCTTCTATTCGATGGAGCTGGGCAGGTTTGTCTCCCAACTCTGTTCCTTCTGATGATGGGGGGCGCAGTAGACACTGCACGACTAGCATGGAGGGATTGTTGTACCCCTTTCAACTCTTCTTCAATTCTTTCATACATGGTCTCTTGCTTGGCTTCGTTGCTCTAGAAGATATCTTCTGAGGTATCTGAGAAAACGACGATGATGAAATCTATGTCATCCATCGCGAGAACAATATTCATCTATGTTTTAGTAGCTTTGGAATTCTTCCACGATGTAGGTTTCATGGGGGAAACATTTATTTTCTTAGAGGTCTCAGCTTCATCAATCGGGTTCCTAGGCGGTGTTACTTCACCTTGTTTATGCTAGTCTTCTTCTGCTTTGTCTTCTTCTTTCTCTACTTCATCATCACCTCCTCCTCCAGGTGAGTCTGAAGCAGTCTCTTATGTTGCATTGTTCAGCTTCTGTACCTCTTCCTTTTTCTTCCTTCTGCTACTGTTGGGTGCATCATAATCTTTGTGACTGGCCAGAGCACTTCTGATTAGGTTCGGGTCAGATAGTTTTGCCTGGTCAACTGGTACAAGGAGATCTGCAGGCCACTCCTTAGTTATTTCTTCCATGTCCTCCTCAGTGAGCTTGTAGTAAGATTGGAGCTCTTTTTTATGTTCATCTCCTCACAGAGTGATATAAATAACATGTTTATCTTCATGGAACTTCACAAATGGTCTGAATCTGTGCAGGGTATTCGGTGTCATGCGAGGGGAGGAATCAATAGCCCTCTTCAACAGTAAGTAATAGGTGTGGAACACCACATTTGAATTCCATTGTTTATCCATGTCGCTTGAATACCAAAGCATGGTGAACTTTGCAGCTAAAGGTTCTGATGGCTCAATCTCAGGGAAGGTCACAACTTCCGACATCTCCCAAGAAATGAAGGCGATGAGGATCAATAGCCAACTGAAGTGGAACTCCTAGCCCTGATCCTGAGCTTCACGATAGTCTTTGTCTAACTGGTTGATGAGGAACCTTGCCTAGTTCATTTGTATCCCTTCCACTCATTTTCCTGCGAGGTCAACGACAAACCCCGTGACCTTCGTGGATTCGTTCTTCCTTACTAGCTTACCAACAATCAATTGGCAGGCTAGGCGGAATGTGCCATTATGGATGGAGGCTACCTTGTAGCCCTGCTTCCCCTTTCCTACATCACCATAGGTGTCTTTTATTATTTGTGCCAGGGCACGATCTATAGCCTTTCCTGGATAAAATTCTTATGGGTCTGGTCCTTGCATGCTTAGTCCGTTGATCCTATGGATCAACGTCGGATCGATGATGATACGCCTGTCCAACCAAAGATATCCACTATGAAAGAACGACAGCAGGATCTTAATGCACGCGTTAAACTTCTGATGTCTTCCAAAGTGTGGTATATTCATCACATTCAAGATAGTGGACCTCGCGATGTCCATGGTCCACGGCTAGGGGATGATCTTTGACGTATTCCCCTTTGTCTTGGTCAAATACTTGCATGGTGCGAGCATGCCATAGATCTTGCGGTCTCCTAGGTTATAGTCATTGATATTCAAGGTCGAAATCCTCTCCAACTGCGGTCAGACTGCGTGTATCCCCTTTGGGGGGTAAACAGTGATGACTGTGTAGTCGACATCCCTCGGGACGCTGTCACGACTCACCATGCCAGCCAGAGGTGGGATGTAGATGGACATGATAGATGGGATGAGATTCGCATTCGCTAAGTCATCACGATGCTTCATTCGTTTCCCTATCGTAGCTCGGGATGGTGCAGATCCACGAGCAGTCGATGGGGATGCTTGCACTCTCATCGACAAGGCTTGGATTCTTACGGACATCACCTTTTCGGCCATGAGGTCTATTAGGATCTCTTCGATGAATTTTTCTACTACACTAATTTCGTCCGACATGCACACTCGATATTTGATATCTCAGGTCGGTGAACAACACTCAGTGTAATAGAACAGATGGTGAGGTCTCAATGATCACTGCATGAAAGAAACTAGTTCTTTATGGGCTCGGATAATCACAATTGGCAAAATTTTTCTCGGTGCAATGCTCAATGGGATAAATAGACAACGTCGTAACAAACTCTTCCAACGTACAGGAATTCCTCAATCAATGCTATTCCAGCCATTATGGTGCAGTCCTAATGGTCCAGTGGCAAACATTCCAGCAATAATTGTGTTTCTAGACCTTCTGGAGCATCATTCTAATGATCGAGATGCCTCCAATAGTCATATTACTTCTTCATGTAAAAGTGCCAATTTACGTTGTTCTGATATCCCTGAGAAGTTCCAGTTATGCAAACCTTCTTTATGTGGATTCCTCCCTGGAACTTCCTGTAACTTTTCTAACTTTCCTTTCTTCTTGCTAAGCTCTCTGACTTTATTTCCTGTAATCTAAGTCACTGGTTTCCTCTTCCATTATCGTTCGTATCTCCTCTTGACATGGTAACTTCGCACTATGGAGGGTCTTTCATAGGGCTTGAGGGTAATACTTCTTCTCTTTCTGGGGTAGGTTCTCTACTCTCTTGTATAGACAGGTGTTTCAAGTCTTCCCGTGTTCTCCCAACTTTGACATCTAGATCTCTAGTCCTTAGTAGCTTCGACTGGTCCTCATCTTCTTTTAGTAAGTGCACTATTCTCCTAGCCATTAAATCTCTTAGTTATTTCTTTTTCTATTCTAGATCCTTCTCTTCTTGTTTCCTTCGTATCTGATCTTTCTCAATCCGGGTTTTTCCTAGCAAAATAGCAAATGGGGCATTGTTCTCAACAAATTTAATGATCTCAAATTATTCTTCTGTCGAAGTGCCATGAGCACTCATAGGTGTCTGGGTAAGTCTTCCACATAGGGTTATTAACTTTCCTCTAAATAATCCTATTCCCCCCAATGAAGGAACCATAGTGGGTTTTCCCAAAATTTCCCAAGTTCTTTTTGTCATGATATTCACCTGTGTTTCCTCATCCAGGACATAGTCTATGTCAAGGTCTCCTATTCTTGTTTCAATGTATTCCTTCTCTTTTAATATCTCTGATAAGTTGATATCTCTGTGATCGTTCAAGGTTTCTTCCATATGTAATAATACAGTCTATGATTCTTTCTGGGGTTCTATCATATCCTTAGTTTCTTGGCATGTCTCATAGTTTTCTTGTCTCATATTCATTGTTTCAACTTTATCAATCATTCTAGATCAATCCAAAACTTCATGTCCAATATCCTCACAACAAAGGAAAATAGGACCTCTACTAGGGCATTCCTTAGAAAGATGTCTCGGTCTTCTCCAACTATAGCAAAGAGTTAATCCTCTCTTTCGTTTAAATGACCCCCAATCTTTCCTGTATTGCGCACTAGGATCATAGTAACTAAACTAGAAGAAATTCTTTCTAGGATCCTTCATCCATTTGTTACTCCAAACATTATTTCTATGCATATGAATAACATATATTTCACTATTATTTTCAGATCTATTCATATCAAATCTTCTTTCTTCTAGTTGTACCCTAGTTTTCAGACTAGAACAAAATCTATTAAACATACCTAGATCCATTCTTTTGAAATACAAATTTTCACTTATCTTACCTCTATCAGAGCACAAATATTCAAGATCTTACCTGTTTTCCTCAGATCAAACTTCTCTTCTTAGCACAAGGCTTCGTAAGTCAATTAGAATATTGTGCATGAAGGAAAAAAATCTATGCACAGAGATTTCTCTTTTCTTTAGTTCCCAACAATCATTGTTCCAGGTCTTGGAAACGAAACCATTTGTTGGAACAGGGGAAGACCTATGGTTCAACGCTTCAATAATGCACCAAAAAAACCCTAACTACTGGCCCTTTCGGCAACACCTGCGAAGAAAATGAAGTCTCACCCGAGGTAGAGGTAGGGGTGGTTGTAGGACTCCAGTGTCTACAACCTAGTTGGGACACAGATATGTGATTGTAACACTAACAGAGCACTTAGAAGTTAACATTCATCAACATTTAACCCTTATTCACATCGCATATTGAAACCCTAATTATAGAACAACTTCATATTCAACCAGATCTAATACATCCAACACTCAACACATAGAAATATATCAGATCTAGCACTCATTCATATTACTAAGCACTAATCTATTATATCAGATGCATTTAACATACATTATTGCACTAAGAATACATCACATCAATAACATAACAACTATAATGCACAAAGAAACCACAACACATGATATACATGGTTCACCCCAGTGTGGGGCTACGTCCACCAACTCTTCTCTTCTTTATTGTCTTCTTTCAATCTTCTACAAGCACAGAGCCATGAGAACCTACTTCAAATAGGATAGGAGATCTACACACACCTCGTCATATCCTCCTTCCCTGAGCTAGGTTTGAGCACAAATCCTTCTTATAATCTTCACACAAACTTCTTATAATCACTTGCACTTAGCTCTACAAGTTCTTAACACACAACAAGCACAAATCCTTCGCAATCACATAGATCAAAATTTAGCACTTAACACATTGGCTCCTTCTTACATCGCCTAGATATCTATTTATACATTACAAAAAGGGCCTAAAAATGGGTAAACCCGTGGTCTTACATCCCATACTCGTTACATAAACCCTAAACCAAAAAATTCCCTAAGAAGGGGTTGAGATCCCACGATTTCCACTTTGCCTTGTGCTCCACCTTTGACCAGCTTGTTGAAGTCCCAAAATTTGTCAAACATGACCAAGCTTCTCCAAAAATTGTTCAAGGGCCAACAGGCACCCACCTAGAAGTTGTGTGGAACCTGATGTTGATCATGTCGTTGCTTGTACTTAGCATTGTCTTTGTCCAATATTTCATGAACCCATTGGTGAATGTGTTGAATGCGCTTAATGAATTTGTTCGGCTTGGCAACTTCAGAGTGGACATGAGCCAAATTATCCTAAGTAGTTGTAAATGGTATGGCTACATCAGTGGGACATAGTGGTTGGAATCCCAAGCCCACCTGAATTGGATTATGGTCGGTTGAGCTATGGATGACCCGGTTATAGCTATGTTGGACATAGGGGAGGCTCTCATCGCATGTGCATGGATTCTTTGAGTTTTACATGCGCAAAATGTGTACGATCATCCTATTGACAACCTCTGTCTAGCCATCAGTTTGGGGATGGAAAGTTGTGAACTTGGTTAGCTTGGTTTCCAGCATTGACCAGAGGCTGGACCAAAATGTACTAAGGAACCCGTTGTCCCAATCTGAGATGATAGACTATGGGATCCCAAAGTGTACCCACACTTGTTCAAATAAGAGTTTAGAAGTGGCTTTTGTTGTGATATTCTTCTTCCAGGCCGCCATAATGGCCATCTTCGAAAATTTGTCGATGAACACAAAAACAAAGTCATTTCCATGCTTAGTAGAAGGAAGGCCCAACATATAATCCATGGAGATGGATTCCCAAGGTCGACTAGGGGTAGGAAATGAAGTATGGAGGCCTTTATTCTTGATGGTCGGTTTGGAAATGGCGCAACCAGTGCAAGATCCGATGTACTTCCTGACATCATGTCCAAGGTTTGGCCAATAGAAATACTTTTGCAATACTGTTACTATTTTCTCGACCACAAAATTCCCAACGAATTGACTATAGTGCGCTTCCCAAATCATCTTGGCACGCTCGCTTGAAGGAACACACATGTGTCATAGGTGACATAGTAGTGCATCGTGGAGTGACTCAGTTACCCTCCAAGAGCATCTTGTATGTGTGGCCAAAATCTGGATCACTCTTGTAGAGAAGCGTCCAATCAGAAGTCACATGCCCACAGGAGTTGAGCACGATGGTTATCGCCATGATCGGTGTTGTTTGAGGCATTTTGCAACATTATTGGTGCTTCCCTTATTATACTTGATGTTCAAATGAAACTGTTGCAAATATGTGGACCACTTATGATGGTGATCATTCTGGAACTTCCCTTGTGTCTGTATGAACTGCAGGGGTCGGTGGTCTATCTGGATGATCGTTTCCTTCCCCAAAATGTAATGCTTCCATTATCGACAATCCTATACAATGGAGTACATTTCTTTGTCATAAGTGGGTTAATTTCAGACTGTGTCGAACAATTTATCACCGTGACATGCCATTGGATGCCTGCTATCCCAATTTTCTAGGGATAACTAGGAGATCATGTCTCGAGGCCCACAGGTCCTAGACATGGAGTACCGAGAGCAGGATTGACCTGAGCATGGCCCTGGAAGGCCCATCCTTCTTCTTCTTCGCCAGAATTGTCCTGTCAGCAGCAGGAACATCCATCACCATCGGCTTGGACTTGCATCAGAAAAGACTCTT
>SNQJ01S0063493.1:24370-49374 GCA_010110895.2 Picea sitchensis
CGATAAGAAACAAAAGGGACCCAAAGAAAAATAATAAAACAAGGCCTAACCAAGAGAATGGGAGGTCTCATCATGAGCTAGCCCATTATTTTCATAGGTATCTAGTAGTATGATGTTGCCATTATCTGGTCACCATGCCAGGGCAATGACCCTTGGTTGCATGGCCAAGGGAAAGGGGGTCTCATCACGAGATAGCCTTATCATTTCTGCAAAAATACTAGTGGGTAACACTGTCAGCTTTGGTCACCATGCCAAGGCAGTGTCCTCTGGTCAGATATTGAAGCAAAAGGAAAGAAAAAAGTAATGAATAAAGCAATAATAAAGGCAATAAAAGGGCTTGGAAAGAACTGCATCCGTGAAAGGTACAACTCGCCTCCTACAAAGGCACCCATGGATAATACCTACCCCTGGTCTTCACTATGTCTTGACATCCTTAGACCATACCATCTCATGTTACATGGCTTGAATGATATCCTTTGGAAACTTTCCTCTTCTTGTGGATGCTGGTCCAATAGGGTACTTTGTCTTTTCTTCAACTTTGTATAGTAGGTCAGTGCAATGTCTTTGAGTTATTAGATGATATGCTAGGGGTTTTATGCATGTATTTGATAAATTTAATGATGAGATATGATTGACATTGCTATGATCCCAAGGACTAATGAGCCTATGGAGGGCGAAGTTTTTTATGTCTAGGACCATGCCCGATGGACAAGTACCAGTGGACCAGTATGCATGGGGAGATGATTAGCTCGAACCTCCATGGGGCTGAAGAGCTCATCATATGGTTGTTGGGATGGTAGAGATAGGACAGTGCTATGATAATCCTTTGCACATGAAGAAAGAAGGACGTTACACGAGGACACCTTGGTTGAGCCCGACTTAGGGGGGATCACCCACTTTAGATGGAACATTTTCCTCTTGATGGACAGGATGTCACCTAGGAGATCTGGACGTTACCTTGAGCATGTGGCAGTGTGATGACGTTACTGGCATGTGTGGTAGCTTGGAGGATCCCTAAAGGGGATAACGTCTGACTTCTGGATGCTGGATATGCCCAAAAAGGACCAATGTCTCCCTCAAAAGGGCTTGACATCCCACCTTTTGCTCATTTTATGTCATTTACTTAGCAGTTAATGTAAGAACAATGTAGATTTTGTAGTCAACCTTGTCGGCTGTTTTAATGACCTATTCTGTAAATTAAAGGTCATGAATTGATATATATTGAGGATGTTTTTCCCTCATTTGAACATAACACAACTCACTCTCTTGTGAGATCTCAATACTTTTTCCCTACTTGGGTATTTTTGGTGTTTTAAAGTGAGGCACTACTCTTGGAGGAGGATTTCTCTTGGGATTTATGGCATTTCTCTCATGGAAGGTTTGCAACTAGGGTTTGCATGTGCTTTTCTTCATGATATGTAAGTGTTTTTCCTGCAAAACCTCTTGATTGAATGGTTGTAGGTTAGTATTCTTACATTTTCTTATAAATTGCTGATTTTAAAACCCTAGGTACCAAGCACACAAGTAGGTCATTGTTATATGTTTCCATGTTGAGAAATAGTTTTCAGCCATTAAAAAAATAAGACATAGCCTAGTCGTTGCTACACTTCTCTTTCTTTTTTCTGAGCTAGCGTTGAAGTTATAGGTTGGGAAGAGGAGACGTCCTAGGCCTAGTTGGACTACACCTAGGGTTTCACCTTCTAGGGTTTGAAAGCCTTGCCTTTGCAACACTTTCTCCCTTAAATTTGTACTTTGAGCTAGCCGTTTTTCCAAGATTATTTAGAGAAGGAAGAAAGAGCACGAGGCCTTGCTTAAGCAACATTGGAGTGAGCCTCTTTCCCCTAGGGTTTTTATTCTAGGGCCTTGCCACTGCAGCACCATAGAACTCTACCTTCCAGTCTCTAAGTTTTAATCCTCCCGAGACCTTGTGCCCTTGCTTTTGACTCCATATACCCTAAGGCACTGGTTAGATCTCCAATGTTGAGCCTTTAATGTGCAAAACCATCTTTTAAACTTCAATTTATGAAACCCTAACTAACCCTAACGCTGCTAACCTAGGCTGACGTCATACTTAACGCAACAAGCTTTTGACAAGTAATAAGCAATCAAATGATGACGTCAAGCATCTACTGAACAAGTTATTGATTGGATATATTGTAGGCTTGGTCATTTGATAGACATTGATGAATTAATGATCTTTCATAGGCTAAATAACAGAACGTTGACTTTCATCTTGTATCTATTTCATTGCTTATTGAATTTAATAAGATAGTTAAAGAAGTACTAACCCTTTGAGTTATAGCCTGCAATATATATATTGTGTTATTGTTATCTTGTTCCGGGCAGGTGTTTTCAACAGGGCCTACACTTCTTTTATTGGCTAATTAGACGGACTATCTGATACTGGTGGTAACATGCAAGGAGGGAAATCTAAACATTTGACCTTGTATCCTTTGCCTCTTCAAACCCCAGGTTATTGGGGATGTCTCCACTGGGTTAACCTCCCTAAACAGAAAGAACCTACCCATCAAGGTGACATTGGGTGGGGAAGGTTCCTGTTACGCCAGTTTGTCCTCTATCCTATAGCCTGTGACCTAAATTACAAACTGCCCGATAACAATGCCCATGTTGAGTAAGAGCTTCCCCAATAGCATAGTCAGAGGCACCCGTCTCGATCTCAAGTGTTTGTTTCAATTATGGTAATGTGAGCACTGGGGCACATCATAGGTGATGTTTCAATTCTATGAACGCCTTCTGTTGAGATTCTAACCAAAGGAATTTTTCTTTTTCTCCTCCCTTGGTGACTTGACTCAAGGTCCAAGTGATATGAGAGAATCCCAACACGAGCCTGTTGTAGAAATTAGCAAGACCCAGAAAGATGAGAAGATCTATTAGAGTGATCAAGGCTAGCTAATCCCAGATGACTTGGATCTTGGTTGGATCCACATGCACTCCACACTCATCAATAATGTATCCCAAATATTGAACCTGGGTCATGCCAAAAGTGTACTTCTCCAAATTGGCACACAACTTATGTTTCCGCAGTGTTTGGAGGACCTGTCAGATGTGGTGGAGGTGCTCTTACCAAGTTTGGTTGAATATTAGGATGTCATCCAAGTACTCTACTACAAATGAGTTGGTGAATGGACGCAATATGTCGTCCATCAACCTCATGAAGGTTGTGGGAGAATTCGTCAACCCGAAAGGGATGACCAGCCATTCGAAAAGGCCCTCCTTGGCTTTGAAGGAAGTCTTCCACACATCAGATGGTTTGATTGGTACCTAGTAATACCCAGACTTCAAGTCGATCTTGGTGAAATATTTTTCCCCTTTGAGTTGGTCTAGAAGGTCATCAATCCATGGGATCGGGTACCTATTCTGGATAGTGATCTTATTCAGCGTCTGATAGTCAATACAGAGTCTCCAAGTCTGATCCTTCTTCTCCACCAACACGATCGGGCTCCCACAGGGTGATGAAATTGGCCGGATGTGACCTTTCTGTAGCAGCTCCTGAATATACCTCTTGATTTCATTGTTCTCCATAACAGAGCATTGATAGATCGGTCCATTGGGAAGAAACACACCTGGGGTCAAATTGATGGGGTGCCTTGACCTAACAGTGTAAAGGCACCCTTGCGGGTGAGTTGAATATGTCTCGATACTCCACCACGACCTTGTCCATTTGTTGTTGTCATGTGGAGGAGCCCTGTCTAGAGGTTTTGGACACAATCTTCTTCTTTCCCTGAGGGTGGATCATCAGGAAAACAAATTTCCCAGTTTTGGAAATGAGTTTACTGCATTGTTTTGTAGTAACCAAAGAGATAGCGGTAGGCAGTGGTACCTCTAGTATCCTGTACAACTTATTTCCCAAGGTAAAAATAACAACACGAGTCCAAGACTCATACACAACATGTTGCTTCCATAAGTATGGTTGGCCTAACAATACATCACAAACATCAAGAGAAGAAATGTCACATAATACCTCATCGGTGAAGGGATTGATGTTGTAGGGAAGGTAGCACTGTTGGATGATGTGGAGATCCAGTCCTTGGTGAAGCCACCCGATGGTGTATGGATGTGGGTGTGTTTTGGTCGGAAATCCCAACCACTTCATGACCTCTGCTGAAACAAGGTTCTTTTGGATCCCACTTTCGACAATGAACTATAGCGGGGAACCCTTTACCCACATCTGGGAGTGGAAGAGATGCTCCTCCTTCTCTGGATCTTCTGAATCTTCCTTTTGGATCTTCATGGTGGAAACCGTGGTGTTGGGATCCACATCGATAATCTATTTCCCTCTTTCATTCCCCTTCTCTGATCTAATTCAGTGTCGGAGCATGCATCTGATTTGTAAGCCCTCATCTCAACCACTAGTGATTTTTTGGCGTGACACTCACTTGTGCTATGAGTGGAGCTCTTATGGAACTCACACCACTTTCCTGTGTCCTTATTCAGCTTTACGGTGTTTTTCTTTACTTCCGGTTTTTCCAGTTTGTCTTGATCCACCATGCCTTGGATTTATCCTTTGTTCTTCAATTTGGGGGAACCTTTCACTTTCTTTTGATTTGCATATCCAAAGTCTCGCTTTTTCTGTTTGAATTTCTGCTCAATATTGGAAACGTATCGGTATGTCGTACTAAGCGAGGAGATGTCGAGGAAGTCCATTTCCTCCTGAATGTATCTGTGTAGAGAACTATAGTACTTCAACACCAAATGTTTCTAAAAATATTTGATACCCAACTTTGTGCAAATAGTATGAAACATATTTTTCAGCTCATGCACTTCTTGATCCCTTTGCTACCGCAGTGTAGTCCATTTTATGTACTTTTCCTCATAGCTCTCCATGGGATAATATTGTTCCTTGATGGTGTCTTGGAAATAATTCCAAGTGGGTATGGCTAAGAATAGAGAGGGTTCCTCCTCATCCTTTTTCTCACAGTAGGTTTCCCACTAGTCCTTGACATAGGGGGTGACTTTGAGCAGTGAAAAAATAATCCTCTCCCGGTCGAAAAATTCATGAACTGAGAAATATCCTTCTAATAGATTCAACCACCTATCTACAATGTCTGCATCTATTTGGACATGAAATATGGGAATGTCAAAGTTTACTTGTACCTTAAAAGGGGTTGCACCTCCAGAGTGGTTGCTGGATGCAGATGCGCCATTAGTGGGCAATCATTGAAGGATCTGGGAGAAGTTATCCATCATCACATTCCTTTGTTTTTCAAGGGCCTCCTTGTGACAAGGGAAAAAATCTCTATGGCCAAGGGTAAACCACAATAGACAGGTATGACTACAGAAATCAACTCAATTCCAACACATGCTCTATGAACTAATGTGCAAGATAATAAAGAGGCCTACCTCGATCCAACGTTTGATGTTGTTCCACCATTGAGCACTTCGACCCAAAGATTTATACCTGCAATAAGTTCTTAACAAATGAGCAGAGAAAGTATATAGTGATAATATAATGGGGTTAGGACATTAGATAACATAATCCATCAATAAACATTACAAACATGCCCATGGATGATAATCATACATTTGAAATATACCAATAGGATAGGAAAGGAGTATTTCTATTAATAATTGATTGGCAGAAGTGACAACATTACAGACTTCTGTGTCGACATGGTTCGAAACCAAAAAACCAAGTTCCTTCCAACTGGGCCTCCACCACTTCAATCCTCCACCAAAGGCAAGCTCATAGGAGAGAGTGAATGAGGTTATCTCAACAATAGGGAAAGAGCTTGGGGGCTGAACACTGAGTTCAGACTTGAGGGACAAAGGGATGCAGACTCAATATGAAGCAATTTCTCCATAGTAACTTTTCTCTCAAAGTTGAATGTTTTCTCCTCTTTTCCATATCTCAGAATTGTGCTTTTATAGTCTTCAAAATGCAACTGAAGGACAGAGTTAGAACGTTTCTAGTATGTGGAAGGCCAAGGATCAGAGATCTCCTATCATGACATGGAAACCCGACTCCATTTTGTATTTTTTGGCACAAATCCCGACTCCATATGAGCAACCTGCATATACACATGATGTATAGAATATACGGTGTGTATATGTGGAAAAATGTGTATTTTTGACTTTGGATTCATAAAAAAGGAATGACAAGTCTGCATAGGGAAATGGAAAAATCCCCCTATGAATTATAGGAATGGTGGGGCATATCTTGCTATAACAGATGCCCCCTAATGTGTGAAATCAGAGGAGTATCTGCGATGGATGAAATACATTATAAATAACCCAGAAGTGGAGTGGTAGAGAACTAGTTGGGTGAACTTAATTGCTCATTATATTCTATACTGACTTTTCATACATGGCTACCAAGAATACAATGCAGATCCATGTGGAAAATATACCAAACAAGTGTTCATGGCCATGAATAGGCAAATACGAATGCGGTTGCATGCCAAAAGTTGTCATAGTCACGAACAAGGTCCAGTGAAACCAATCTCAAAATCAATCTGAAGATATCTGTATACCATGGAGTACAATCTGATCTCCCATGATTACTGAAGTCAAATAGGTGTTGGTCCAATGAAAGGGAAGCAACAACTCAGGAAAGTTGTGGCCACGTAGTGATGTCTTCAAGCCTTCTACACTATTCGCCAAGGGTGCAAGTCTACATTATGTGAATAAAGGAGTTGAGGTCGAACATAATGAGACATCATTTGATTATCGATCATTGAGGTATACTGTTAACAAATGCAAGATAGCCTACCAGTAATGAAAGTAGGTATCAAGGCACAGAGTACATTCCTACAAGTGTGAATAAAGGAGTCGGTGTCGAACACTTGATAAATCCATTGATCAGGAGACATTGATGTATTCCCATTTGTCAATGGCAAGAGAGCCTTCCACTAATGACTACAAGCCTCAAGGTAGTCATAAAACTCTAGGTCTAGTATCTAGAATAAATGAGATGAAGTCAATGGAAAGAGACCCACTGAAAGGAGAGAATTAAGGCATCTTCCATCAGTCAGCATGAGGAACAAAGAAAGAGCTTCATGATTTGGTGGAGATCAGACGAAGAAGATGTTAACAAACCAGCAACCCTGTGCGTCTTTTGCGTGTACCAAATGCAATAGGTATACGAAAAAGACCCTCTGAATAGAATCCAATGATGAAAACTGTTGATAAAGGTGAGGATACCACCAATAAGGTTAATGGCATCCAAGACACTGCACGAATCCCAAAGTGTGAATAGATGTCTTACTGTCGAACATAAGGGAAACCACCCATTCAGTGAACAATGATGAAATGTCGATTTTTGGGATCAAGGTGACCTACTAATGATGCAAGTAGGGCCAGGGTGCATGATAATACCATAGTATCATGTGATTCCTAGACAAACTAAGGGTATGGCCGACATGCAAAGTCAATATTTCTGAGGAGTGGCTGACACAAGTTGATAGAATTCCCTTGAACAAGAGCATGAGCCATATGGTGACTCTGGTAGCATAGACTCAATGATGTGACTATTAGATGCAGGAGGCATCAATAACGTTCTGTATAGGGACTGGAAGAGTAACCAGTCGATAGAGAAAACTCTGTAACGAGATCATCTTCCTAAGGCCATGCTAAACCCAAAATTATGATGATGCAAGGACTCAATAACTTTGTGCTATGTTCAAAGGTGACACGACTACTGCTGATTATAATATAGTACTCCCTTTCCACCCGTCTTTTTTTTGTTTTTTCATAACAAGTGAATGCTATGATACAGTTGAGGAAATGAGTGTCATAAGTAAGAAAAACTAGTTCCATCAGTGGAACGTACCTATGCTTAATGCAATGAAATGCATGCAGGAGATGGACACTCAGGGTGATGTTCCCTCCAGGGTATAGGGTGTCAAAATGTCAAGGATATAAACAAGGCTCTGCTTGGTTGAGGATGCAAAAACCTGCTTAGGAAATGGTTTATAACACAAAGTGAGAACTGACTAAAGGCTTAATACTGGAAGCAAGGGCATGAGATACAATCACAACTTAATGCCAAACAATATCCTTTTTTATGTCTTGTAGTCTACTTGGTGTGAAAAAGGGATAAACTTGTGCCAAATAGACGTGTTTTCAAATCCAATTTATGAGTGTGAAAAAGACAAGTTCACTTAACGATCTTTTTTATTTTTGGTAACGAGTCAGAAAAGAGCTTAAATAAGACTCATGACCTTTCAAATCCAATTTAACGAGTGTGAAAGGGACAAATCACTTGAAAATATTTTCATTTTTTATACGAGTCGGAAAAGAGCTTAACTAAGACTCGTTATGATGTTCTAATCAAAATGTAAAGGGGGAGGTCGAGGCTCCCGTACCAATGTTCTGTGGAATGTCAGTATCTTACAAAGAACTGACAAAAGCTCAAGAAGACCCAAAGATCTCCAAGTCGAGGAGGACGAAGTGCTAATGGAGGTTATCATCTCCGTTTTATATCGGATAATATCTCTTCCTATAAAAGACATAGGCAGAGATATTGGATACCCCACAAGACCATCCCAATCAAAGGGAACCTCGTCAAGACTTGCAGGGAGAGAAATCAAGAAGAGTAAAACTCTGTCTTGTTCAAAATGTGAAGTAATATAAATGATAAGGAAATGGCATAGAAGGTATAGAACCAGAACCAAAAGAGCGGGATTGACCAAAAATTGCATTGGCACAGCCGCTTCCTTAGACTTGTCACTCTCCGAGAGAAGAGTGGGGTTGATCGAATATTGCATCGATATGACCACTTCCTAAACCATTGGTTGAATAGGATGCGAGACAAGAAGGTCAAGAGGTGCATCACCCCAAAAAATAGGAGTGTTGTCGGTTGAAGATTGCATCGACACAACCATTTGTTGAACAATATGAGAGACAACAAGTTCAAGAGACGCATCACCCCCAAGCATAGGAGAGGTGTCAGTAAAAAATTGCATCGACATGATCACAAGTTGAATGGGATGTGATACAACAAGGTCAAAGGATGCATCAACCCCTAAAGGAAAAGGGGTGTGTTACACATTATTTTCATCATCCCTATGACTGTTAATGATGTAAACCTATCTGTTTCCTTCAGAGGGGTCAGTGGCCTGAGTTCTTGAAGAAAGAAGGGAGAAGAACTTTTCCTGAGAGAAGAAGTTGCATTCTCCTTTGGAAAAACCCTATTAAAGAGGATGTTTGAAGGTTGCTATATAGGCAGGGTGCGAGAATTCTTGATTCTCGCAGGCTGCATCATAGCTAGGTTGCGAGAGGTTCACAGGTTGCTCTCTAAGCAGGGTGCGAGAATACTCATACGTGGGAAAAAAGAGCATCTTCTCGATGCTTCTAGAAGGAGAAAATTCCATGGTGAGGTGGAATTCGAATGGTTTGGATCTTACTCGCTTTCATGATTTAGTGGGATCATCCTAACCTCCTCACCTTATCCTCTTCAGCTTATAAAAGCAGAGGAGCTCTCATGGAGAAGGTTAGTTGTTTTTGGCTTGGGATTGTTAGCTTGATTAGAGTGGCTTTGAGATTGTCTTTGTCAAGACAGATTGTGAGTAGCTATCATATCCATGGTCTCGGAATCCTTGGAGAAATAAGTGTTTGGGTAATGAAGGATAGTTGGAGGGGACCTTACGACATCAAGGACATGGTTGTAATCTCTCTTTCACATTTAATATGATACAATAATATGATTCTTTCCTATAAATCTTGTTGTGTTTTATTGTATGATTCCTTGATCACATACATAGGTTTATATTGAGTTTATGTTATTACTATCACTTTGGTTGGTTGTGTTATTTTCTATGATCATCATTATATGAGCGTTGGAACGGAGCTAGGATGGCGATGGCAAGAGGAAGTGGCATTTAAATGGTATGTCACCTATCCCTCTTTAGTTAGTAAATTCAATATCTAAAACTTAAGGAAAGCGTCATGTTTTGGTGTGTTTTGTTCTGTATCTAGGTGGATCTAGGGAGATCAGGTAGTGTCCACACCTACCGATTTATCCCATAGCAGGGTGTCAGTCGAAGATTGCATCGACATGACTGTTGTATCAACCAAAGAATTAATGGAGTGTTGTGAAACCATAGATTCCTCAGAACCCGAAGGGCCCTTAGGTGAGCCCCACGCTTCTGGTATCCCAGTAATGAAAGGACACAAACAAGTAAGGTGACTTCCTTCACAAGTTCTGCAAAGGAATCTAGGCTTAGGTTTGAGATTTCTAGGCTTCTCAATCATATGATTGCCCCGAGCATAACTTGCAGTGGCTGGTGCCATGCTCCCAGCATGACTTGCAGAGGCTAGTAGAAAATCTCCAACATGAATAACAGAGGTTGGTAATGAATCCTCAACATGACTAGCATAGGTTGGTGATGTATGTGCAGTGTGACTAGAAGTGACCAGACATGTGCCCCCAGCATGGCTTGCAATGGTTGGTTGCAGGTATTCAACATGACTTGCAGAGGTTGTCGAACAATCTCCAACATGACTAGCAGAGGTTGGTGATATAATGCCAGTATGACACGTAGTGACCGAACTTGTGCCCCCAACATGACTTGTAGCGGCTGGTTGCAAGTCTTCAACATGACTCTTAGAGGTTGTCGACCAATCTCCAACATGGCTAGCAGAGGTTGGTGATATAACACCAGTATGAAACGTAGTGACTGGACTTGTGGCGGTAGTGAATTGCGACATTTGAGAACAAGGTCCAAGGAAAGATTGGTTCTAAGAAGTTGTAGGCCAGGAAGGATCCTAGTTTACACCCTATCCCTGTCCAACAAGATGGTATCCTCCTCCATACTGATCCATAAAGGGTTGTAAGGGAATCGACACTAAGGAAGACACTTGCAAAGAGAAAGTGACATGACAAGGGTTACTCATGTGAGGATATATGTTGCCCCCAAATGAAGGAATTTCGTGAAGGGGGTTGTCCATACTACAAAAATAACTTCTCCAGATGAAACACCAGAGGACAGATGGAGGTCATCCATGGGAAAAGTGTTTGTAGGAATCGACATGGCAGAAGAAGGATAAGTGGACAGAGTGTAATAAGTAGAATGCTTGCATAGTTGGGCACTTATGTCTCACATAGTGGATTCATAGGAAGGAATATTCCAACCTCCTACCATAAGAGGTGTTTGAAGGATATGACTCCCACCAAATGGAGAGGGATAAGAAGGAGGCATCATGCCCCTAGACCCAAAACTTGTATTCACATAAGGAGGTGAGATAGAGGATGGAAAGTGCGAAGACATATCAAACATACAATGAGAAAGATGATTAGAGACCCAAGACATTGACTAAGTACCATAATTATGCATACCATTATAAAAAGAGGACGGATTTTCCCCCATGAATGTCATGGGGGGGGTAGCAGTAAACGAGGGAGAAAAAGGAACTCCACTATCCATGATAACAAAGACTTGGCACAAAATCCTATGGTCAACTAATAATCAAAGAGCATACCAAAAAGTCAAATGGCCACTATGCATGCAAACGGGATAAAGTGGTTGAGTGTCCTCCCTCACTAAAGAAGGTATGTCTCATCCAAGAGGGACCTGAGACTCACCGCTAAAGTTTGGAGGTAATAGAATCAGTTATAGGGTCCCTCGTGGGCTTAACAATCAGTCGGTCGGATCCCCCCGGAGAGGTAAACTTCCATAAATATTGTGTGATGTTCGACCCCTATTTGACCTAGGGTACAGGCAAAATAACCCCTACAAGTAACCTATGAGATACCTAATTCAAGCAACTAATAAACCATTGTATAACTGATGCACAAGTGAGCATTTGTAAGTATGGATTACCGTATGGATAGGGTAGCAAATCCCGAAACCTTGAAAGAACCGCCTCTCACAGAGGTATGGGTACTAGCAAGATCCCCAAATATGAATAAATCCACATAAATATCTCTGACGCTAGGCGAGTATCTAGGGGTTATCCCTTCAAATAACTTCACGCAACCTCGTGATTAACTCCGGTGTCAGTGGAGCCTCCTGATCTTACCAATTATACAATGGACTTCTCAACTCCCTTTCTCAGACACATATGTTGATTTAATTGCCTTGGAGAAGTTTACTCACAAAATCCTATTCCAAGGCACTAAATCCTAGACTAGTTTATGCACCCTAAAAAATAAAATCGTGACTAATCGATTTAAATTTAAAGTGTAAATTTTGTTGGCCTTGATTACTCAAAAAGGTATGTAAGTGAAACTCATGATGTTATGACTCTGCAAGAAAATGAATATGAATATAATGCAAAGTCTATCTTTAACTTTTCAATGATGATATGCTAATAAAAACAGTTCAATTTTCAATTTTCAACTCTGCAATTCAGAAGTAAAATGCAATCTTTCACTAAATGAACTAAGCTAATGGTAAAGGTTCAAAGACGAAAATGTTAACCAATGAAAAATGCCTTATTTTTTTTGTATTTTCAATATATAAAATAGAAAATGCATGGACTATAAAACAACCTGATATATAAATTCTACTGTGTATAAATGAAATAACTCAAGAAGAATACCAAGTAGCCAAGCAAACAACCCAGGATTCAAGGACAAAGAAGGATGAAAAACAAAAATAAAGACTACGCCCAAAAATTCAACTCCCAAAAGGTTTCTCTTCAACCCAGAGAAACACAACACACACTACAGAGACCTAAGAAGGCTCAGTAATCATCAAGTCTCACCCAACAATCACTAAACCAAGAAAACAAGAAAAGGGAAGTGGTATACGTGACTGTTCAGGAGAACAGGGTGTATATACACATTCTACAGTGGGACAACAAGAGGGTATACGTGACTGTCAAGGAAAAAGGAGCGTATATTCTTTAAAACAAGGCCAGGCAAAAGAAAGAAAGCTGAAAAATCAGACCCAGAGAGAACAAAATCTGTCAAGAAGTGATACGACAAGAAACACAAAGGAAAAAAGAGCAATGCAAGAAGAAAAATTACTTCAACCCTTAGAAGCAAGATCTCTCCCCAGTGGAGTTGCCAATTCTGTTACAAGGGAAAAAATCTCTATGGCCAAGGGTAAACCACAACAAACATGTATGACTGTAGAAATCAACTCAATTCCAACACATGCTATATGAACTAATGTGCAAGATAATAAAGAGGCCTACCTCGATCCAACGTTTGATGATGTTCCACCATTGAGCACTTTGACCCAAAGCTTTATACCTGCAATAAGTTCTTAACAAACGAGCATAGAAAGTATATAGTGATAATATAATGGGGTTAGCACATTAGATATCATAATCCATCAATAAACAATAAAAACATGCCCATGGATAATAATCATACATTTGCAATGTACCAATAGGACACGAAAGGAGTATTTCTATTAATAATTGATTAGCAGAAGTGACAACATTACAGACTTCCATGTCGACATGGTTCGAAACCAAGAAACCAAGTTCCTTCCAACTGGGCCTCCACCACTTCAATCCTCCACCAAAGGCAAGCTCATAGGAGAGAGTGAATGAGGTTCTCTCAACAATAGGGAAAGAGCTTGGGGGTTGAACACTGAGTTCAAACTTGAGGGACAAAGGGATGTAGACTCAATATTAAGTAATTTCTTCAGAGTAACTTTTCTCTCAAAGTTGAATGCTTTCCCCTCTTTTACATAGCTCGGAATTGTGTTTTTATAGTCTTCAAAATGAAACTGAAGGGATGAGTCATAACGTTTCCAGTATGTGGAAGGCCAAGGATCAGAGATCTCCTATCGTGACATGGAAACCCAAATCCATTTTGTATTTTCTGGCACAAATCCCGATGTACATGGGATCTAGTGGAGCAGCCTGTGTATACACATGTTGTATAGCAGATAGGGAACGTATATGTGGAAAAATGTGTATTTTTGGCTCTGGATTCATCAAAAAGGGATGACAGGTATGCATAAGTAAATGGAAAAAGGCCCTCTATGCAAGATAGCAATGGTGGGGAAAATCTTGCTATAACACTCAAGCAATATTTTGATAGGATCTCCTGCTCCCTCATCTTTATTTTCATCTCCCATGGGCAAATGTTGGGGTTTACGAGGCTAATCTTGCAAAGGTTCAACTAGATCGAGCCCTAACTCCTTATACCCCACCTTGTTGGGGACATGCAAAGAAGGATCGAGAAAGAGTAGACTTCTCTGATACCACTGATCCGAATTTATGCAGGAAGGCAACTGAATACACAAATAACCATGAATACAAAGATGCAGTGGAAATAACACTTCATTTCATTAATATCAAAGCACTGAAATTTGTTTAGAGACAGAATAGAAATAAAATAGCTAAGACATTGGTAACTTATCTCTGAGAAGAGATGTGGTGTCTACATGCCTCTGAAATCTGTGTTACAATGAGGCTTGAAGGCCTATATATTATTTAGAAACAATGGAAACCCTAAACATCCAAAAACCTAACCTTGGGAGATGAAACGCCAGAATATGGGCCCCGTCGGGGTAAATTGGTACATCAATTTATTGGGGTCGTAACTTTGGCATACTATCATTGTTTGACATATATGACACATCATTAGAAATATCTATCTGAAGAATAATACTACTAATAGAAAACATCAAAGAGTGTTTTCCAACCGGTTGATGCCCAAAAAACATCGTTTAGGGCTTCAAAATGGCTCTGGAAGTTTAGGACCCGAAAAACTGCCAAAAATAGTAAATTGTGCTATAATTAAGGAAACTGAAAAACTAAAAGAAACAATGGTGGGGGTCCAAGTGGAATAGGTGGGTGGCCACCAATATCCACCTGGATCACCAAGTCCCTCCACTCTTAGAGGAATTGTGCTACCTTGAGGAGGAGGGTTCAACGGATAGAGTTGGGCAAATTTCTCTTGCGCATATTTTGGCTAAGTCTGGAAACACATGTTTGTGGAGGCATGTCTAACGTAGAATCAAAATCTGAGAAGTTTGTGGAAATGAATAGGTGGAGTCTATGGAAACAACAAGACAACAATTATATGGTTGGAGGCATGTCTTAGGTGCACCGTAGGTGGTTGCAAAGACGGTTGCAACAAAGAGTCTTGGTGACGATATATGTATGAGTGTCATGGTGAGGTCAGATGAATTGTTTGATTCTTCCCTATTGTAAACCAAGTTGGAATTGATCACGTTGTAATTATTTTTCATATAACAAGACTTATTTAGGTGTTAGGAACAGTTCATGTCTCCCACACTATATATGTGTTTTTCTTTTGTTTGATCCACGGTTCTCTTGGTTTATCATGGATGTATGCTTAAAAATGGCTAAGTGTTAAAGCAATTAACAAATGTCTAAGCATACAATAGTTGCACTAGAGTAGGAGTATGAATCGTCGGTATCCTAGAACGGAGTATGGGTATGCTCTAGGTGAAGAGGACTAGTTCAAACGAAGTAACCTTAGTGTTTCCAAGCACACCCTCAATAGGTGCGCGATCATGAGGCATGCTATGGGACATGAAATATGGTATCATATTAGATTCGTTGTATATTTTGGATAAGGGTTAGGAAGATCTTCACCATTATATCAATGATAGATCGTATTAGAGAGAACTCTGAAAGCAGTTCATTGCGAAGTCAGTTCAATGGGAACATTTAGATAATTGGTGAATGGTTCAATGCAATGAACTTGTTCATCATAGACTCTACATTAGACTTATGGCAAAGTTTTAGTTGGCGGTGCAATGAGAAGGTTGAGCTGGGTGTACACCTTGTACAGAATGAGAGAAGAAGCTTGTGTGAAACAAAGCACTTGGATAGGGTTATGACCATAGAAATCATGGTACGATTCATCACAGAAATTGTCAGAGACTTGATCGCAAAGGTAGACTTGGTTGCTTTGATTTGTGATGGAAGTTAGTTTCAGATCTATTATACACACGTTGGAGAGACTAGGTGTAGAGTTTGTTGGATGAATCAAGTGCTTGTGAAAGGAATATGAACGTAGGATATATTAATGCATGACTCTTCATATAGATAACCATAGAAGTGATAAAAAAAGTGAAATTTAGAAGGAGATCATACAATTGATCATGGAGGGGCAACAATTCTGGGTTGCAGCAAGGTAAAGCACTTGGGTGCATTGGATGACTCGAGGTGACCTAAAGAACCTCCACACCATGGAATTGGTTGGGAACATTTCCATCATGATGTCTTCATGTTTTGCATCACCACGAACAATAGTTGCGCTGAGTTGGGTTGTTAGGCATGGGTTTCCAGTAGCCTTCGGATGAGATAACTCTTCGGAGAGTTACGATAGTTGGTTATCAAGGTGACTTGATAGTCTAGAGGTGAAAGAATGGTGCCTTGAAGTAGAATCAATCAAGGTGTGGATATGGAAAGCATTGGAAATGTGTTTTATTGGTTGCATGCAAATTTTGGGTTGTAGATGGATTTTGAAATTGGATGAATGGAATCGATCTTGTACCACAATAGCTGATGGTTGAGGTGAGTTCATGTGGAGAGTTAGTTTCTTAGGAAATCGAAGGTCCTAAACAATAGACTTAGAACATGGTTGTAGTGAATAATGTGTTGGAGAAAGGTATGGTTGGATTGAGTCCTCTCATTTTCCAAGTGTTTCAGTGACTTCTTTGAAGGTAATATGGATGAATTGGTGGTTCAAGTGCATTCTGGAAGACTTGAGGGTGACTCAAGTGGTGCAGATTTAAAGAAGTCTTACAATAGTTTTGGAGTCCTTGGTTGGGAGAGTGTGCAAAGATCTTGGGAAACCTACTTGGATGAGTCTTGTGGTGGACTTATCCAAATTTATATTCAGTTGTGGAGGTGTCTTAGGGAACCTACCTAATTCCTTTATGAGGTGCATTGGACATGTCATTATGTTGAAGTGTTCAGTGAGGTCTGGACATGTCAAGTTTGAGAGGTTGGATGAGGCACGTTAGTGTTTAGTTCCTTGGCCAAATTTATTGAGTCAGGTGGTGACTTGAAAGTCCCGATGATAGTGAAAAAGTTTGGAACTTGGCAAGGGGGAAATGTAGTTTCTTTCCAAGAGAAGGATCGAGTCAACAAAGGAGTCGACCAAGAATTGTTGAAAGTGAACTTGAATGGTAAGAATGCATACCAAGTGACTTGGGTGGTGTTCACTCATCATTGGTATGGGACATTGGATGAGGCATATCACACCTTAGTGACTTGCAAAATATTGTGCATTGACTCAAATATCTGATGGGGATTGTTTGTTGGAGTTGGCAGAGTATTGGTTCGAATTTTCCTGAGGAATGGAACTTCTTTAAGGTGACTCATTCTACTTGTACAACTTTGGACAATTCATTGGGATATTTGAGGAGTGTAGGCATGTTGGCCACACTCATCATAGATTTTGATTTGTGTTGAGGTCACTCGATGGAAGGAGGTGAGTTGAGAACTTTCCTTCATTTGGACGATTATGTAAAAAAAAAGATTGCAACATGAAGAGATCACTTGGACTTGTGTGTTTCTCTTGATTTGGGAAGCATGGTTGAGGATGAATCTTAACCATTCCAAGACATAGAGAGGTATATGTTTTAGCATGGATAGGTGATGGTGTAGTGATTAAAAGGAAGTTTGGATGCACAATTCTTGGGGAAAAGTGGCTAAGTATGTCATGAGGTGGATAGTGAAGTCAAGTTGTCGCAGATGGTTTTTCTTTGGGGTGAATTCATAGTGTAGAAATGTGAGGGGTGATCTTGACTTGGTTTCATATCATTGTGTGGATGGATCAAATTGTGAAAGGAAGTGACGAGTTTGTGCATGAAGGTGTGCAGGCTCAAGGAGTGTGATGGTTGAACTAGCCATTCAACTAGTTCTTAACTTGGGTGAGAACAACAACATGACAAGGGGGTCCAGAGTACATATGTGTTAGTAGAGAATATCCTTGATAAAGATCATACAATTGAAACAATGATGATGCAAGGATGGACACTTTCCTTAATCTTTGGAGTTGGACAAAGTGATGGTGATGCGATCAAAAAGACTAAGTTCGAGCATAAGGATGTGCATGATCACGTATTGGGAGAAATGGTTGGATTAGATACCCAACCAGATCAAGATGTGGGGTTCATCAATGTGCAGAGACATGGAGAAATTAGTTAAAGTAAGGGTGTAGAGAAAATATCACAAGATTTTAACACTTAGGAAAAAAAATTGAAATGAAGGGTGCAACAGTCAATTATAGTAGGCAATGAAAACAACAACATCGCAACAAGAGAGTGAAACTGAGTTGAGTGACTTTCATCCTTTGATTTGGGTGAAGTGACTGCATTGACTCAGGAAACAAATTGTATGAAGTTGGGTGCGGAGTATATTTTGGTTTGTGGAAACTTGGGGTTTCCACTTTGTAGGAAAATTTGGGGTTTTCGGTTGGCACGAAACTTGGGGTTTCTAGTAGAATTAGTTTCAATGGAGGCATGAGTTTGGTAGAGCCATGGATATCATATATTTTTTGGATGTTTTCAAGGATGACAATGATTTGATGTGGGAGAGGATGTACAAGACCTTGAGAGCTTAGATCGGTCCCACGCACTTCCACCACAACCCAAAACAGGTAGGAAAGACGAGAAATATGAATGAAGAGACATACATATTCATAGAGTGGGGAGTTGGGGTTCCTTGGGAACGCGATGTGCCAAGGGATGACTCCACCCAAGTTTCCTTGCAACACAATTCAAATGACGAATAGTTTGATGAAGAGTTGAGGGAAAGACTCGAGCGCACCATCAACGAAAGAAAATCGGCTAAGCCATGGGGGGTGCACTTGGGGAATTTGACTTGACTCAACTAAGGGGAACACACACCCAAGACGATGAGTCAGTTAGATAGATGGGGCATGCTAACATAAGGGGAACAACAAGGATGGGCGCATTGGTCCCAAGTGGCACGATGATTAAGAGCGCATGGGTTCATTGGGTGATCAGTTCCACAAATGGGCGTGATTATTCATTTAGACATGGTTTTGTGATATAGAATAATACCCCCAAAGGATGTGATGATTCATGATGGTGTTATTTGGAGAGCCTATAAGAGAAAAAGGGTTAAAAACCAAGGAAGGAGAGTTTTGGCAAGACAAAGAGATAGGGAGAGCTCTATGATTATGAGGAAGACAATGAGGAGGATCTCCCTTAATGATATAAGTTTCTCCACTCTGGGAGGACATGCGATACCTTGAGGACGAGGGTTCGATGAAAAGAGCCGTGAACATTTCTCTTGGGTAATTTTTTACTAAGTCTGGAAACGTTGGTCTATGGAGGCGTGTGTGAGGAAGGACAAAAATATGTGAAGTCTATGGAAACGAAGAGGTGGAGTCTACGGAAATAAAGAGATGAAAAGTCTATAGTTGGAGGCATGTCTCAGGTGCACCATAAGTGGCTACAGATATGGTTGTGACATATATTATTGGTGACAATATTTGTATGAGTGTCTTGGTGAGGTGAGGTGAGTCGTTTCACTCCATCATGTTATAAACTAAAACAATAGTGCTCATGCTATAATTTTTTCCCATATAATAGGACTTAGTTGGGTGTTAGGAATGGTTCATTCTGCCCACACTATATCTATGTTTGTCTTTAATTTGTTCCATAGTTCTCTTGGTTTCTCATGGATGTATACTTAAAAATGACTAAGTGTTAAAGATTTTAACAAATGTCTAATTATACAAGAGTTTCACTAGAGTAGGAGTGTGACTTGTGGTGGTAGCCTAGAATAGAGTATGGGTAGGCTCTAGGTGAAGGGTGTAGTATGCTATAGTAGGAGTGTGACTCATTGATAGCCTATAATAGAGTATGGGTATGCTTCAAGTGAAGAGGTATACTCCACATGAAGTAACCTTGGTTTTTCCAAGCAACCAGGCATTAAAATTTGTAGTTCCACATGCCCTCAATAGGTGCATGATCGCAAGACACACTATGGGGATGTGACAACATCCATAAAAAAAATCATCTATTTCCCAAATTAATAAACCAACCTCACATGTCTAAAGGGGTTGGATCTAATGGTGGAAAGAGACGGGTCTTTCATCTTTGGGAAAGGTTAAATTCCCATGAGGGCCTAATCTAGAGCCATGGGAGTACCTTGATGTAGTGATCGAAAATTCAACCATGTTAAGGGTTGGTGTGATCTAGGTCGGACGTGATCTCTATGTTAGTGTGTTTTAGTTATTTGAAATAATTAAAAATTAAAAGTGATAAGACATAAAACATAATCGTTATTAAACATATCTTTGTTTACTAAGTATAATATTTTATTCTACATATATTATCGATGTTTGTGATGCATATGAGAATCGATCTAGTCTAATACATTTAAATTTGTTTATCAAAGAACAATGTGATTTCTTATTATGCAGGAACCAAATAATTTTAAATTTGTGAATTTGTTCAAATATAATAGATTGTAGTTAGAGTAATCATAGGATCACATTAAAAACATATCATTAAAGTATGTTTTTGGAATGTGTAATGTTTATATATCAACACCAATTATCTGATGTTGATATATTACTTGATTTTTAAATACTTATCAAAGAAAAGTGTGATATCTTTTCATATAGGTACCAAATATATTGAAATAAGTGAATCTATACAAATGTAATAGATTGGAGGTGGAGGACTCATCAAATAAAATAAAGGGCTATCATTACTCGATATGTCTTAAAAATTGTTGTTGAGTGTGTGATGTCTAAGTATTAGTTTATGAGTTTTTCGAAATATTAAGCGAAGAAAAAATGTTCTTATACATTGAATATTCAAATTTATCAAGTTAGGAGAGGAATATACGTCCTTGACATGAAAACCTCTTTTAGAGTACAAAATTTAATGAAAAGTCTAGACCTTGGGGGATTTGATCCCTCTTGAAGGTTGATAGAGTATGAGTTAAAAGAGATCTAGGATAGTTCCATTGCCTTAGTCAAATTTTTAGATGATCATCATTATCCATATGTATATGTTTTGGATGAATTTGTTTCTTTTAAATTTACTATCATTTATGATACTATGGAGAAGGTCACTTCAAAATTTATATGAGGACTAAGGTGAATAGTAATAAAGTAACAATGTTCAATGATGAAGATGGTGAATAGTGACAAAGTAATATGGTGTTTATAGAAAACAACAAATATATTACAATGTGGTCAATCTCAATCTCTTCTTCATCTTTTCTTTTACCAACACCTTCTATCTTTTCCATCTTTTCATATTGATATATGAGAAATTGAGTTGATTTTGAAGAGCATTCAAACCTTTTACTCAAGATATTGTAGTGAAGGTCATAACCTGTCTCTCTTGATTTCCAATATTAGTAGTTTCTTTCTTCAACCTCATACGTTTATCATAATTATGTTTGCATTTTGTTGTATGATTTTGGTTTTAATCCACTGCATGTATCAACACATTATATATATATATCATTATTATAATAGTAGTAATGTACAAATATTAATAGAAGAATCATAACCAAGAAAACAAAGTGGTGAGATTCAACTTATAACATAGAATCTCTTTAGCAACATCATAATATATTTTAGAATTGGTTTTCACTATGTTATTGTTAAATCTATTTCACTTGATAATTCTTGCTATCTTGGTATTGAAATCAATGCACCAAATCAATTTTCTTGGTTTTGTTTTTTCAATTAATACAATGAATCATTTTTCATTGTATTGTCATTGAAATCAATGCATCCTACTATTTTTTCATATATATCTTTGTTGAAATCAATGCAACTACTTGATTGCTCTAAATCATTTTTAAGTATATCAACACTGAAATTATACACCATATTGTTTTAAGTTATATCATATCAAAATCAATACAACTTTATTAATTAAATTATATTATTTATATTGGTGTTTCTAAATACTTTTTTAATATATCATCATTAAAATCAATACACCTTATTGTTTTTTACTATATCATTATTAAAATCAATATAAATACTTAACATCTATACATTAGATTAATATCTATACATTACATTATTGTTGAAAACAATACTATTAATCGAAAAATCTAAATAAATTTCAATCTATATACATGATTATAGACTCTTATCAAAATCTACCATAACTAGTATATTTTATGACATTGAATATAGTTAGTTTCACCACTCATAACTTTCACTTCATCATTCTCTTATGAGAATATCAAAAATCCTTTTACTCCATTGAATATAGTTAGTTTCACCACTTATAGCTTTCACTTCATCAATCTCTTATGAGAATATCAAAAATCCCTTAAGGTTATTCCCTTTCATCATCTCATCAATATTTTGACATGTCACATTGAAAAAATTCTTAATATTAAAACAAAATAGAGGTTCGAAACATTTAATTTTCTAAGAGATGGAGGGACACTATTAATGTCATTTATCAATTTAATATTGAACTAATTTATAACCTTAAAATCATATCTTAATATGATCATTTTAGGAAGAGGCTTTGTTCTTGTGCAACACTTTAACTATTAACTTTAACATTTTTAATATTCCCTAATATATTTTAGTTTCACACACGTTAACGTTTTTTTATAGAGGTTCTTGTGATATGGATGGTACTAAATCCATGTACGTAAAACTTTTTCCGATAGATACACATCTTTTAGGTGCACCTTAACGGAAGATACATGTGTTAAAAAGGTAATTTTAAACACAATTCATTGTGTATGATTAATCATTCTGCATTAATTATTATTTTTAAGACGAATTAATGCAATACCTTTGGAATTATATAATTGGTAAGTAATAAAATAAATATTCACATTTACTAATAGACTTGAAATATAAATTGTGACACATCATTGTAGTAAAAAACATGGTCGATAGTTTTTTCACTGTGATCCTAAGATGAATTGCTTATACATCACTTCTTCATGCTACAAGATCATGTGTAGCACCATGTTCCTCTTCTTCAATCTTTTTAGGTTGTTCTATTGTTTCTTTTTATGTTGTTGGTTCTTGTGTAGCAACACTAGTTCCTTTTGTTTCTAATTCTTGACATTTGGTAATAGTAGTATTTGACTTAGATCATCTCTTCTTGGGATGTGTTGGAATGGATATTTCTTCCTTAGACCTTTCCCTTTTTCTAATTGAAGGGCCAACCTTAATTACAAGGTCATTAGAGATTTCTATAGGCACAAAGTGATTCTCTTTTACTACTAGGAAACCTTCCCTTATTACCTCAATTCCAATGGGTTGCTCTATTATTTGTACTTCACCATCTTCTATTATTTGGACTCCTTAAACAATGTTTACTTCTAATGGATGTGTGTCTTCTTCTTTCACTTCCTATGTTGTATGCTCTTCTTCTACGTGGACTTCCTCTACTATAAGTTCTTCCTCTGCCACTCGAGGCCTTTGTAGAAATGCCTCCCAAGTTTGACTTGACAAAGTGAGATCATTAACTACTAATAATTTGACTACCCCATGATGTGTTAAGCTAATGGCGGGGTTTCTACTTGATCTAACATTTTGAGCCTTTAGTTGTAGTGTCTTTAATAGGAAATAATGCATATTGATGGGTCTTTGATGTTGTAGATGATTCAATAACCTGAAATGGTAGCAAAAAATAGGGCTATGACACCCATCACAAGAAAGATATTTCTGCACAAAATAGGCTACCTTAGACCATAATTGTCCCAATGACAACTGCTTAACCCCTTTTCCTCCATCTTATACAACTTCAACACCAACAAGGAAGTCAATATGACCCGAATTGAACATGAAATGGTCCTTGAAACAATGATCCCCTATCCAAGGTAATCCCATCACCTTAGAAATACTTTCCTCTATTACTCAGACCCCCCAAAATGGCATTGGATAGCTATAAATTTTGAGCAAATTCAAGTTTAACTACTATATCAAATCCTTGTAAGTGATCCAAATAGTTGATCCAGCCTACATCCTTTAAACCATAGATTACCTTGTGGTTTCTCTATAACTATGCTAAAGTAACAAGCTCGTGAAATAAAACAAACCCACCAATTATGCTTTCAATAGTGAGAAAGAGTATCTGGATTAGTAGTGAGGGTTTTGAGAGTTCATAGTAGTAGCAAGGAAATGGAGTAATAACAAATAATTTTCATAGGAGTAACATCAAATGGGGTTGTTTGGGAGTGACAAAAAATGTGAAGAAATGGTTACCAAATTTGGATAAGAAAATAGGTTGGTGATGAACATAATATTGGTAACAACATGAACAATCATCCAATTAAGGATACAATGTCTAACAAGACATGGAATGGAAAGTATAATAATGGAAATTAAGGACATGACTATGGAAAAAGTTTGGGAGTAACAACAAGGCACATCAACAACATAGTGGAGGTAAATGGAAGCGAGCAAATCACTTTAATGGAACAACCCCCCCAAATTAAGTGACATTCAAACCTCAGTTATCTAACATGGAAATCGATCATGGGAAAGTTAGCTTGCATGCATTAACAAGGAAATTAAGGAATGTTGTAAACACGAGAGAAATCATATGTTCGTACTTATCCTTGATATGGTGTAATTATGGAAAAATCATGTGATGCAACCACTCACAACATTAGTAGCATGAGGGTGTGGATTATTAGCAAGTGCATGTAACAACAATGGAACCCATGGATCAATAGCAAGCAACAAAACCAAATCAAAGCGCAAGGATACATAGAAAATGGTGGAGAAAAACATGGCTTGAGGATCTATAGAAATATGTGGAACAAATATCGAGGATTAACAGAAATCGATGGAGTAGGGAAGGACTTGAGAATCCTTAGAAAATGAAAAGATAGAGCATGGTCCAAGGATCTGTGGCAAATCATAGGAAGCAACTTGATCTATAACATGAAGGAAATCAATGTGTTTTCTCTATTTTCTTTCTTTCTTTTCGTTGTTGCAAATATTGTCCACTAGGAATCTTGTTTCTAAACAACATTTGTCCAACTCCACCCCAAAATGGGTTTTCATAGTTGAAATTATTAATTTTTATTATTTTTGTTTCTTTTATTTATTTGTTTTAAAGTACAAATGCTAGGAAAATAAATTTGTTGGAAGTACATGTGCAATAACCTCT
>SNQJ01S0063493.1:51357-62778 GCA_010110895.2 Picea sitchensis
CTGGTTCTTGTGTGGCCCCTTTGCGGCTTGGGGGGCTAAGGGGGAAGCAGAGTACCCCTAGCGTTTGGCTGGGAGGTACCGGTGAGCCTTCAGTGGTCGGTGAGCGGAAGCGGCAAGGAGCGCGAGACGCGGCACGGAGCGCGGGACGTCGTTCGAGGAAAGCGAAAGGCAACGGTATGGTTTTAATTGGTGAAGTATAATGCATTTTATATTCGGCAAATTTAATGTTATTGATATTATAGTATTCTAGAAATTGTATGCAATCACTACCATTCGCACTCTGGAATGATCTGCGTTTTAAATGCCTTAATGCTCTGTGTTTTTGCTGACTTTTGGGGCGTATTGTCCCGCGTCTAAAATACTTTATTGATCTGTGTTTTACCGAGATATGGGGCGTTGTGTTTATCAGCGTTTAAATGTTTTATTGTCCTGCGTTCTGCCGATATCTTGGGCGTTTTTATCTTCCAATGTTTGTGTTGGGCAGTAGGTATTGGGCATTCTTGTCCATTGGGGCGTTTTATTGATTTTTGTGAGGGGGCATTTTTGTTTTAATCTGCGTTCCTTAATTGTCTGCCCTTTTTATATAATCTGTGTTTTCGATATGGACATTATCTTCAATATTTTTATCAAAATTATATGTGGTTAAATGCTTCCTTTCAGGCGGAACAAGTTTTATTTGAACATTAAAGCTATTTATTTACATTCCCATTTCAATTATTAGGGTTTGTGTTTTTTTGGGCATATGAAACTGATGAAATCTGGGTGCAATCGTTTCTTCTTACCCTTCAATATTAGTCAGTGGGTTCTGCGTTTTCAATAACAAAACAACTGGCAAATCTGGGTGCCATTCGGTTTCTTTACCTTCCCATTTCAAATTTGGGGGTTTTGCATTTTTAAATGGCCATACGAAACTAATGAAATCTGAACGCAATCAAATATGTACACATTTCAAATCAGACAGTGGGTTCTGTGTTTTTTTGTTACATTTGGCCGCTTTTTTGGTCTGCGTTATAACATTTTCACTGGACTGTGTTTTTACTTTGTTATATGGGCGTTTGGGGCCACTGTTATGTGGGGCGTTGCACTGTGACTGGGCGTTGATTGCTGCGCGCTGATACCTCTTTACAGACTGCGTTTTTATTACTTTTAGCGTGTTAAGAATGGTCAGCATATGATCTGTGTGTGAATACGTTTTGTGTTTTAAAAATGGAATGCATGTGGTCTGCGTTCCTCATTCTTCTCTCTAATCAACTGACAAATCGTGAGAAATGTTTCCAGGATTGAATGTGATCTAAAATGTATTTTTTTTGGTTTCTGGAAACCCTTAGGCTCATTTGTAGTATGGAATGTCACTAAAGACAAACTGATGTAAAAAAATACCAACGACCTAATGAAGGGTGCCAAACGCCCTACTAATCTAGCATTGTTCGAGGGTTTCAATACTGGTTTGAATGCAGAGTTGTGGTTATTTTTCTCTGTACGTGATATATCTTAAGAGTTCCCAGTCTATACACCAAAGTAATCAACATCCTGTTGGTTAATTTCCCTGTTTACACAGTCACATTTCACAGTCATATTCCTTCATGGTTGTCAGCACTTGAGGATAGATCTAAATCTTTATTACCTTGTAGAACCCTGGTACGTTCATGTGGTTTGGAACTCTGTGGGTACATTAGAATACTCTGAAATCTGTAGGTTTTAAATGGTCAATGCTTTTCAGGCTACTTGATATGCATATCAGTATTCATGTTGATAATAGCTTGCAAAGGTCGACCGAGATTTATTGTTTCTTCACGGTAAATTGGCACCTAATTGTTTTGGATATCACCCCTAAACATAGTCTCACGCACAGGAAACTCAAACTCACTGTTGAACAATATAATTACGGTGTGAATTGGTTATGATATGATCTAAATATTTTTAGTAAAACAATATAAATTGGTCCGAGCATAGGTCATGATCTTCTCATTAAATAGTTTTAGTATAACCATATAATTAATGTGTGAGTTTGGTTATGAACTGATCTAAATATTTTGGCGAAACAATATAATTATGGTCCAAGTTTAGGTCACGATCTGCGCCTTAACTAGTTTTAGTATAACCATATAAATAATGTGTGAGTTGGTTATGATATGCTCTAAATATTTTTAGTAAAACATTATAATTTGGACTGAGCGTAGGTCATGATCTGCTCATTAAATAGTTTTAGTATAACAATATAATTAATGTCTGAGTTTTGGTTATGATATGTTCATTGAATATATTTTTCTACATATCTCCTTTAGGGACCAATAACTTAATTATGTGGTTATTTGTGTCCTTCTTAATGATGATACCTTAGATGTGACCTTTGAACATCCTTATATAGGGTCCCCTTTTTTTTAAAATGCTGCTATTTAAATAAGGTCATTTTAATATCATAATTGCTATATCTTGTCATTTGCTTATGTGATGGTTTCCTGAAATATTCACTTATAATGATAATTTTATTGCTATAGGTAAGGGAAAATGTTATGGAATACCGAAGTCATGGAAATATTGTTTATAAATTTCCTAGTTGTGATGTATTGTTGAAATAGGAATTTGTGTTGTTCTTACCTTACAAACAAGATGGCAAGATTAGAGTTGAAACGTGTGACCCTTATTTATTTCAACGGTGTTGTAACTAGAAAGGAGATGATATGGATATCTTGTTGTGATGTTAGTGTAGCCTCTTGGCGTTGATGAGACATACTCAGTGGATGCCCGGATTTATATGCATTAAATTACTCGGAGTTAGTAATAACGATTGTTGTGCATTTAATTAATGTTGAATTTGGGTTGTTGTCAGAGTCCTCTTATCACGCGCCATCCGTAAGGGGCATATTTTTTCTTCTTATTTATGTTGTACTTAATTTTATTCAGTTGGTTTCTTGGTGTGTTGTGTCGGGTGGGAAGTAGACACCTCCATGTTCCTCAGAACAGTCGCCATCCCTGAGACCTTAAATGGTTAAAATCGATGGGAACCTGGGATTGAGCGTTGCTTATGTGTCTTGGAGGTCCTAACCATTGCAGGGTAGGACAGGCGGGAGGTCAGTCGTATTTAGCAGTCAGTTTTACTTGTCGTGTGATCATCATTTATGCATGTGGTTACGTATCATGCGTCCTGGTCATCTTCTTAGGTTCAAATTGGTTGCGTCGTATTCGTCGTCGAGCGGCGACGCAGAGTCGAATAGGTTGTTGTTGTTTCCTTGTACACACGCACACACACACTTTTAAAAATAGAAGAAAAAAAAAAAATTCACCTGTTACTAGAATGGTTGTCGTAACGAGGCAGTTCGTTACATTCATGAACATAACACGCATATTTATGGGGAAAACCAATGATTTATTGTATCAAAATATGAATAATACAACAACCAACATACCTTTAGTGTATATGAATCCTCCTTGGCCCATTTCTCCTTGCTCCTCCTCAACTTCTTAATCAAACTAGGAAATTTGATTCTTGCTGTTGTAGAATGGAGAAGCTCCTATATATTTGGACAACATGACTCTGCAAATGAATCTTAGCCCTCTTTCTCAAGATTCTCCTTGTTTATATAGATCCTTTGATGATGCTTGAGAGAGCTTCTATATCTTCTAGATACCAATGGATACTCAAATGATGTGATTTCCAAGGCTCATGCCACAAAGAAATAACTCATCCCTCACATACCTCTTTGAAACTCCATGAAACTAGAAGGTTGTAGAGGTTGTCACTAGTTGAAATATAGCTAACCCACGACTAGTCGTTTGTTGTCTTATGTATGACAGGTGTTGACCTAAAAAAATGACCCAAATCCAAGATAGAGATGTGTCTTGGCTTTCATCTTCTACTACATTCCCTTCTAGCCATGCAGGGTGGAAATTAAGGCTATAAAAGATGCCCCCTAATGTGTGAGGTCAGGAAAGGAGTGGATGGTTGAAACACATTACAATAAAAAGGTGTCCATGACGCAGCGTGAGGAGAGAGAAAATAGGTTCAGTCGTCAAATATTTCCTTTAATAAAACTCCAAGGATGAAGACATATATAGACCATCCCCTAGGTAGACATACTGAAACACTGAAGAGTAACAAATCATCGCTACCAAATATTACATTGTGGATCCATGACATGAAATGCAAGATCATGGACACAAAAGAATACATGGTAGATCCATGTCATCAATAAGATCATATCCAGGAGCTAATACAATGTGGATCTATGACACACACACACACACACACACACACACACACACACACACACACACATATATATATATATCAGGAAGACAATGAGCACTAAGGAAAGTTCCCCCAAAGTCTTCAAAGTACTCATAGATAAGTGATCTACTCCATTGAAAATTTGGAGGGGATACTGTAAAGGAATGATGTGGCCCCAATACCAAGGTATTCATCCCAACCCCGATGGTACGAATCTACAACATGCATAAATGATCTAATGTCGCGCATGGTGTAAACCATATGATTACCAGTCATTGATGTATACCATTAACAAACGCGAGGGGACCCACTGATGATTAAGATGGACCCCAAAGTACCTAGCACATTATAATGAGTGTGAATATAGGATCTAATTTTAAACAATCATAGAATCAATCAATGAGGAGTCAATTATGTAAACGAATCATCAATCATGAGGAGGACTTCCAGTGAGGACTCTAATCTCCAAGGTACTAGTTGGTTTATATATCCCTTTCCTAGATAATGTGTTGAATTTGATAGGAAGAGATCTATTGAAGGGGGGCCTTAATGTATCCCCCATCAATAGACTCTAAACATACATCAATAGATGATGTGAAGAGAGAGTAGCACCACATACAGGTGACACAGGGATGGAGGACCTGAAAATTGAACAAAACAACAAACAACTGACTCAAGCTTAAACTTCCATTGAACATAGAGCATGCCACAATGGTGACTTAGTAGCAAGACACAAGATATTGATGAATATAGTGCATTTAAAAATTCTCCATGATGAATAGAAGAGTAACCAGTCAAAGAAGTATCTTTGACATATTACTGGGATGACTCCTAGGCAAGCTAAAACCCAATTGTATGTTGAGGACTCAAACATGTGCCATGTTCAAGGGTGACTCAACTACTGCTGGAATTTTGAGAATAGATCAATGATGAAAAACCACAACTCTTTTTTTTTTTTTTAAGTCTCCATGTTTTAATGAGCACCAAAGAGAGATAAAAGTATGCTCAACAACATCTTTTTCATTTAGTTTTAACGAGTGAAAATGATTTAAAAGTATACAAGTCCAAAAAATATGTAAAAGTGTACTTGATGTGTACCTTTTTCGTATCCTTTAACAAGTTTCAAAAAGAGATTAAAGAATACTCATCTCGAAAGAATGAGTGGCTTAACAAAAGTTTCCTATGTTCCAAGCGCATGGAACCAACCTAAGCAAGAGCAATGAAAATTGTACTGGCAAGTGAGATCCACTCTTAGAAGCTATTCTTTCCATGGGTAGATGGATGAAAAATGGAGACCAATTAATGGAAGAGGTGTATGGGCAGAGGCTACTACAATAGCAGTAAGCAAGATTTAAGAAAAAAACAACACAACAATGGGGTAAATGATGAAAGTAGAAACTGTATAGGCGGCCATCAAGAAATGTGAAAATTTTGGGAACCCCCTCGGTATATGGACATAATATATATGAAGAGAGGAAAATGAGTCTCAATGTCAAGTCATGTATAGACTACAGGAGGGTTCCCAAGCCTACATGAAATCACAACATGGGAACTAAATGAAAATCTGGGTGCTAAGTAGGGTTCCCATGAAGATTAGGCACTATCGTGCAGGTTAAAACATGAAAAAGTGGAGTGGCTAATGCCAAAACTTGATGGGATAAAACCCAAGGCATGTGTTATCAAAATGGGCGGTTAATAATGAAAATCATGGATGCAGGGAAAAACCTATCCCTATATGCCAGTTTTAATAACATGTGCCACAATTTTAGGTGAAGTTTCCATTGTCATAAAAAGTCCCCATAATCCTATCAAAACATGTAAACTAGATTTTAGAGGTCAAAATGAATATTAAAATCACAAAAGAAAATATTTATTGATTTTTCAGATATGATATATCCAAAACAAAAAGAACTCACACCAAACACCTATGTACAAGGAACTACACATCTAGATGCTTAACGCTAAGTAGATCCCATGGTTAGGCTCAAGACAAGGATACTTTTCATATTCGATGAGCTCATGAGCTAATATCAACATCATATGGAACACCATGTTGGGGTGATGCTACACAGAAACAAATCTATGTGGCCGAAGATACTCATATTGAGTGGTTTAGTGAGCTAGGGAATCTCTTTGACGATGCTCATCAAGACATGAAGGAGGTAAAAAACATAAATATTTGGTATAATGGGAAGCAAAGAATTCAGTGGTGAGTTTCTAAAAATATAACCAAGGTAGAAAAGGGTCAAGACTAGGGGTTTCACTAGATTCTCCAGTAAATGACCCCAGTATTGGATCAACACTGATCATGATAACTCTAATTAGTTCTAAATTAGGAAAATATTATCGATGCATCACCTCATCCTTGGGCTCAACTATGGAATCCATGATATCCAAGATTTAGTTCTTTGAAGGTAACTAAAAATATAGGATGTCATCTTAACTTAGAGAGTAAACAACCCATACAAGTGGAGTAGGTTGATCACACTCCATATGAGGATGGATTTGTTGAGTCACCAATATCAACATATGTTGATGGGATTGTTGGATCGATAATATAGAACATGGTCAGTGTCATGGAAGCTCCATATGGTTCAATATACTCAGGACAAGGTACCACCCAAGGATCAAGACACCTAAGGGATACTATGGAAAATGATGAAATCATGTTGATAGGATAAATTTTCATAGAGGGAGTTGGTGGGGGAAGAGGGAATTTTCCCATGAGTTTCTTTAAACATCTCAGCACCCAGACTCATATAATACTATTGGGTATCACCGACAAAGGGTACATTAGACCCTACATTGGATCCAAGGTCTGGGGTAAAAAATGAAAATTGACCAATCGTCACTATTTTTTGCTCAATGAGGGAACCGTAATATCCTAAAGGTCGACGAGACAACTATAATCCTCTCAAAGAACCAAGTGTTCCCAAGTAACAAGTTTTACTCAAGAGGTGCATTGATGACTTCCACACTAGCAGAGATAATCTTTTTGACAATTTGGTTGTCATTGATGTCAACCTTGATAGATAGGTGAAGTATCATTGATTGATTGGTTTTAGACGCATTGTCAATATTGGACATAATGTTATGAAGATGACTTGATTGTCAAGCATTGTTAATATTTGACATAATGTTATGAAGTTGACTTGAATATCAATAGAAAGATAATATTGACTAATATATTGTATGATCTTGATGAAATCATTCTACATTGTATGACGTTGATGAAATCACCCTAATGGAAATATGGTTTATGGTGGATTGTGTCATTAACATTCATGCACAAAAATAAATTGTGAAGAAATTTTCTAGATAAAAAGGGTAAATGGAGAATCCAATATGGATGCATACAAATCATAAATAAGAATGTTGGACAGGGTGTTATAGTGTTGGCATTAATATCAAATAAGATTATTATGGGCATCAGTATAGTCACAGATTCAAGAAGTCTGGTATAAAAATATCAGCAAGAAGTTGAAGTTGAATAAGTTGAAAAAGTCAAAGGTCGAAGGTTGAAGTCAAAGAAATCGGGGGTCAATATTGAAGAGGTCGAAGAAGTCGAAGGTTGAAGTCAAATAAGTAGAAGAAGTAAAAATTGAAGAATTCAAATATCAAATCCGAAGTCGATGTTGAAACCAAAGCAATTTGGGACGAACAAAGTCGAATTACACAAGTTGGTTTTATTCTAAGTCGATTCGGTCTGAGTAGAAGTGAAGTAAATTACCCCGAAGGTTGAATTCCAAAGAAAATTGAGTCGGGAAATTCAAGTCAAACAAAGCAAGTTGAGAAGACCAAATTCGAATCTCTCAAGTCGGTTTTCTTCTTAGTCAAGTTGGTCCAAGAATGAAGTAACCTAAAGGTCGAAGTCGAAGAAAAATTAAATTGGGAAATACAGGTTGGGTTGAGGCTAAAGTAAGTTGGGTGGACTAGAATCAAAATACTCAAGTCAAAATTTCTCCTAGTTGAGTCATCAAAAAAGATGTTTTTTGGTCAAATGAGGAAGCACATACAAAAAAGGGTGAATGCCAAGTCGAATATTTAGTCACTAACATTAAAGGGAATTGATTTTAATATCCACCATCAAGTAAAATGTTTACAAGTTGAGTTTAAATGGTCACCAACAAAGGAGATATGTCGAGTTCGATTTAGACATTCATGAAAAGGTAAAATGCACTGAAGTCTTAACTGTCGGCTAATTGGACATGTTCTGCACAAAAACCATGTCGTAGAATTGTAAAATTAGTTTCCAGCACTCCATAATTATCGTACTAAATTAATGTCTAATTTTGTGTACGAAAATAAATTAATAAAATCACCATTTATGTTAATTAAATGAAGGGGTGCAATGTTTCATTACTAAAAGAAACAGTGGTTCAACCTTATACCTTTTGGAAAGTATATAAGCAGAAAAACAAGGTGAAAGGAAAGTGTCTCTGTGGGTTTCATTTGAATATCAAAAGGAAAAACAAAGTCCAAGGAAGTAAAAATAATATATTTATGTAACGAGGGTGGTAGGTTGGAGAAAGGAAGGACTAATGCCCTTTACTGAGTAAAGTTTGAAGACATGAATTTGGTGCTTCCTAGGTTTGGTTCCCTAAACAAGGGAGTTGGTGCTTCCTAGGATTGGTGCCCTAAAACAAGGGAGTTGGTGATTCCTAGGGTTGAAGCTCTGAATAAGGAGATTGGTGTCTCCCAATCATTATTGTAACTTGTATTATTGTATTTATTTTATATTCAAGTTTATTGTCTTCGATCAATTGTTGTTAATAAGTTACAATTATTAAAAGTTTAAATAATTAACCAATATTGATTCACCCCCCTCCTCTCAATATTGACCAAGTTTCAAACAATTGGCATTAGAGTAGGTGCCTTCTTCACAATATAACAAATGGAAGGTAGATTCTGAAGCAATGGATAAGCAAGAGGGAATGTCTTCCAACAAAGCACCTTTGTTTAAAGAGAATGATTATGCATTCTGGAGTGTGAGAATGAAAATTTATCTCAAGTCCCTTGGATGTGATGTTTGGAAAGTTGTTGAAAGTGGTTATACTACACCATCTACCCCACCTACTGATACTGCTAAAAAGAAGTTATGCAATGAAAATTCAAGAGTAGTCAATGCTATTCTAGGAGGATTAACCAATCCTATATTTGTAAAGGTAATGCATTGTAAGTCAAAAAAAGAGATCTGGGACAAAATGAAGGTCATATATTAAGGAGACAACAAAGTCAAGGAAGCCAAACTGTAAACCTATAGAACTCAATTTGAAAATTTGAAAATGAAGGAGGAAGAAAACATAACTAAATATCTTCAAAGAGTTGATGAAATTGTCAATTCAATCAGAGAATTAGGGGAAGAACTCAAAGACAAAACCATTGTCCAAAAGATCTTGAGATCATTACCTATGAGGTATGATGTGAAAATTTCTACTCTTGAAGATAGACCAAATCTTGATAAGCTTAGATTAGATGAACTACATGGGATCCTTATAGCACATGAGATGAGAAAAAGACAAGAAAAACCAACAAAAGGATAAACTTCCTTCAAGGCATCAAAATCAAGGAAGAAGAAGGAGCAGGTACCTAATGAATATTTATGAGAGATATCTGATGAAGAAGTAGCTAACTTTATGAATAAGCTCAAGAAAGGGACTGGTAAATACAAGGGAAAGTTTCCTCTGATATGCTTCAACTGTGGAAAAGTTGGACACTTTGATAACAAATGTCCATATCCCAAGTAGGATGATAGTGATGATGAGAAAATTCAAAATCATAAAGAACATAAGAAGGGTAAGAAAAAAAACAAAAAATAAATACTACAAACATAAGAAGAATCTCTACACCAAAGAGGACAACAACTCTTCTGAAGAAAGTGAATATGAATATTCAATGCTTCTATTTATGGGAATGAAAACTCAAGATAATGTTGTAAATGATGAAGAAATCTAAATTTGAAGGAGAATTAGACCTAAAAGCATAGTTGATCAGTGCTCTGGAGGAAGTAAGAAAGTATAAAAATAATAAAACGCTACTAAGGGCACAAATTCAAGAGTTTGAAGAAGGAGATAAATCAATAGAAGTAAATGCATCAAGAACCATCAAAGAATCAGAGAAAATAATCATTGATTTGAAGTCTCAACTCCTAGAAGCTAAAATAATTGAATAATTCATTTTAAACCAACTCAATGATAGAGAACAAGTATGCGAGAATCTAGAAGTTGAGATTAAGATGCTAAAAGGTGAACTTGAGAAATAAAAGAAGGGATCAAAATTTGAAAAAAGTTCAAAAATATTGGATGAAATTATCAGTAGTCAGAGGTCACCAAAGAACAAGATTGGTTTGGGATACACCCAAGAATCAAATTCTACATCACAAGGGTCTATAAAAGGACCAATCAACTATGCAGATGCTCTTAAAATATCCTTAATAAGAGAAGATAATAAGAAAAATATGATTCCATTGGAGACTGTCCCAAATAAACATAAATCATCACCCCTTACTAAAGAAAGATATGACAAGAATAATACAATCACCATAAGAAATCCCTTTAACAGATATCATCATATCTTCCTTTGAAATTGTTATTCTTGCAATAATTTTGGACACAAAGTAGTACATTCTAAACCCTATGGAAAGTACAATCCAAATAATGTCCAAAGAAGAAAGAAGTTTAATACAGAGACAAGAAACTACAACTCTTTCTCTCCTTTACAAAATCTCAATGTTGAATTCCAAAGGTGCAACAACTATGGCCATAAAGCCAGTGAATGTAGATTACCAATGCAATCCTTGAAGATAGGAAACTCTAATAAACAGAATAATAAGACATGGAAAATAAAAGTTGAAGTACAAAGAAAGAAAGATTATGAATATACTGCACCTGAAATTGATGAAGTTAATAATAGGAGAATGGTGGGTAAAGCTTCTAGCAAGGAATATAAAAAACAAAGGTTTTCATAAAAAGTGAATCAAGATCAAAAAATGAGAGTTCCTGAAGAATAATATGACACAATTGTAGTTCTTGATGATGTATTTCAAATCAATAGTCCACTAGCCAATGAAAGAAAAATGGAAAAATAAAATTCTAAAGAAGAAGATGAAGAAGTTTCTATTACAAAAAATAGTGATTATGATGATGAATATTCAATAGTAGACCAAACAAAATAATTGAGTGATGATGATATCA
>SNQJ01S0063494.1:25022-54359 GCA_010110895.2 Picea sitchensis
GTAAACCTGTATGGTGCATTTTAGGGTTATAACACTAATCCATCCACAAAAACTTCCCTATTTCTCTTGTGAGGGATCTCAAGATCGAAGGACACTTGGATAGGATCCAAAGCAGACATAGGTTTTGCATAAGGTTTTGTTCTTGTGCTCCAGGTACTCTTCCGAAAGGGTTCTTTACCAAATCGATTGGCTCCCCTCCTATTTGTGGGAACGATGGGAAAGTATTGTTGAATCACTTCTTGGAGATTTTAAGGTGTGGGATCAAGAGAGATTGAAGGCATTGGGGGGTTAACAATAGGCTTCTTTTGATATTTACTTTTGGTATTTTTACCTGATGAGGAAACAGGGATGTCAAAAATCTTTTTGTAATGTTCCAGTAAAGAGATGGTTTTTGCAAGGGGGCTTGGATTTCTTGGAAAGTGGGGCTTGGATGGAGATATAGTCCTTGGGCCAAGTGGATTTTTTCTAGTCTTAATTGTCAAGTGAGGGTTTGCGAATTGATAGATAAATTCATCCCAAGTTTGCCCCTGTTTCTCTAATTCGGCTAGAACAAGAAGTTTGATTAAGCCATGGTGAAATAGGGTGTTTTGGGGGTTAGTTACATTCTTCCTCACTTAAGAGGACATCTTCTCCAATCTCTTTAGAAAGTTGAAGGGAAAATTCAAAGGTTTGTTGAACTAAAAATGAGCTAGCAATCTGAAATGACAGGATTTGAAAGTGGAATATCTACCTTCGCATGTGATAAACCTCATGATGACGATGAGAGGGTTGATCAATTCCTCCTTTATCCATTCCCTGGAATATCCTTTTTCTCCTAAATATTTCTGGAATTCGGGCTTAAAACCCCTATTATAACTTGAGCACAACAACTGGTGGTTTTTGAACTATCTATCTCCCATTCTTGGAAGCTTCATGGCTGCAACAATTGACTCTTCTGAAACCTCAAAGGAAAGAGACCCAACATGCGTTGTCTTCCCATCAAAACCGAGGGAAAATTTCATGGAGATGCCATCATCGTGGCCTTGCAAGTTAGATAAAAATGGCCCCCAGCCTGCGCGCAAAAATACCTCTCTGCATTGTGCAAATTCAGGAATGGAAAAAATATCTACATAGGAAGAGGGTTCATACCTCTTAGGAATTGTGATGAGGTGAAGACATGGACATAGGAGAAATTCACCAAGAGAGGGTGTGATTAGGCCAAGGGATGGCACGAATTGAGCATGAGCCGAACGTGATTTGAACAGGGGAAGAAATGGCAAAGGCTGAGCGCAATTTATTAACATAGGGAAAGGCAAATGACAAGGGTGAATTGAGATAATAAGTTACCCAACCCATATTTGAATGCACCTATGGTAGAGTTGGTTGCACACATGTGCGCACGAGCTGCCATGTGTGGGAATTTTCGAATTCAAAGGCACACTTTTTGGGGCAAGTTTAATGATGCGTAGTTAGATCAATGCCCAAGTATTTTGACTTGGACATTTTATCATGAACATTTCTAAAGTTTGCATCCTCACTCCTAATTGCCTGCAACCAATTTAATTGAATGTCATTGATTCCTGGTTACCTGTAATTGTGGACAGTTACTGGTGTGTAATTCTTATGGAAATTCGTTCGGCACCTCATACGACATTTCATACGGCACCTCATACAACACTTCATATGAAACCTTTGTGTTAAACACATTGTTATCTCTTGTAATGGATAGCCTGCAATATTGAAATGTTTTTGACAATCACATTGGTTAATGAGCAGAGGTAGAATGCTCCCTTGTTGTTGATTTTGCCATCATGATCACTCAATCCTCTTGCATAGGACATGTAATGTCAAACCTACAATGAATAGGTTATAACAAGCATAAGACATGTAATGTCAATCCTACAATGTACAACTTGTAATGAATAATAAACCGATAAAGTGGTCTGTTAAGTATATTTTCAGGAATTTATAGCACACATGAGTTTAACACTTCAAAAATAAAATGACTATTAATGTAATAACCTGTATCATGGAAATAATACAAAAATTCTTGCAAATATTTATTTCTCCAGGCAATGATCATTTGTCAGCTCATGAACCCCTCCCCCACATCTAAGTATTGTGACACCTCACAATAAAAAGTATAGGAAACCAGTCAGTTCCCCCAATAGCCGAAGATTGGTCTGACAAGACGGTTAGAAGATGGCCCCACCTATAGGATAAGAGATCCTATATATAGATAAGAAGAGGTAGGCAAGAGAGTTTCAAGATAGTTTTAGAGTTATTTCCCAATGGAAATTTTATGGAGTTCATTAACATTAGTGTAACCATACATAATTCATGTCAACTTTGTCTGCAAGTAATGTCGTACATCACGACAAGTTTAAATTTATTATTTATTTTTTGTCAGATTGCCATCCTCGCTAGGTAGAACGCCCCACTGCCAACAAGCCTGTTCCATACTATGGCGGGTTTACCTAGTCATACCACAGGCCGGTACCCGCTTCCAATAGACTTGTTCAGTATCCTGATAGATTAGCCTCTTACAACCTCAAAGACTGGCCCTCCATCTTTTAAGATTTTAGTATAAGATTGCTTTATGCAAGAAGATGGGGGGACAACTCTGAAAACAACTTTTTTTTTTAATTGGGATGGTATTTATGTTAGAGGATGACTTTCCGTTATATTAATTAGTGATTGTCCTGATGTAAGCGGTACTTAAGCGGATGTGGCCTATCTAAAGATACGATATAATCAAGCTATTTAGTGTGTAGTGGATGGTACCATTGAAAAAGAACAGAAAGATATCTCTAGGCTCAACTCAATTTATTCTTTTGTAGTTATTGTGATGTTTCCATGATTAACCTCTAATTATACCTCCTTGTTACTCTTTGATAAAGACACTTTACTCACTTACTCAAGTTTCTTGGAAAAACTGTACGAGAGACCTCTAGGATTGATAGTTATGGTATCACTTCCTTATACAATGGTGAAGAGTTTCAAGAGCAACTTCTTTAGAATGCCTTAAAAAATGAGATTTTTTGAAAAAATATGGCTAATTATAGTAAGTCAATTTTCATTTGATTCTTAGCAGACACAAAAATTCAAGTGTAACAATGTTTTGAAGAAAAATCCTTCTCTTATATTTCCTTGAAACTGTCTACTCCTGGTGAAATAAATACTTACAGAAATCTCTAGGATTGCCTTATTAACAAAATTCAAAAACTATTTACATATATACAGCAGGAAATTCAGAAAACTTTTCAAGAACAAGGGGGAACTTCCCCATATACTAAGGCCAATCTCTTGTCCATTGACATGACCTGTAGAAAATCCTCTTTGGAAATGGGCTTATGATAAAATTTAAGTCGGTGTCCATTTACTACAAAGGAGACCTGTCCATCGTCAATTGTTTTAATTTTTACAACTCCATTGTCATATACAATGTCTACTTCATAAGGGCCCAACCAATGGGTGGTGAGTTTGCATTTGAAGGTTTTGAATTGGGAATCAAACAATAGAGCCCAATCGCCAGGTTTGAAGTGTTTCTTCTTAATAAGCTTGTCATGCCACTTGCTCCTCTGGTTTTGGACTAATATTATTCGTTGGATGGCATCTTGTGTGATCTCATCCAACTCATTCAATTGTAGGGCTCATTGCTTCTAAGCTTCATCTAAGTTTAATCCAAATTCTACGGCAATATGGAAGGTCCTTACTTGGAATTCTATTGGTAGAAGTACTTGTTTCCCATACACTAGCTCATAAGGGGTATGTCTAGTGGTATTTCTCCAGGTGCTTTGGTATGCCCACAAAGCCTATGGGAGCCTATTAGCCCAATCTTGGTGATGTAATTGAATAGTCTTGGTCAATATGGCTTCCAGAACTTTGTTTGTATATTCTACCTGACTATTAGCTTGCGGGTGATATGGAGAAGATTTACAGTGTTTAATCCAATATTTCTCTATTAGCTATCTCATCAGCTTGGAAGTCAATTGAGTGCCTTGGTCTGTAACAATTTCATGAGGGACATCGAAGAGGGTAAATATGTCTTCATATATGAATTCAATAACAAAATGTTCTGTAGCCCTGAATAGGGATTTTGCCTCTACCCACTTGGTGACATTGTCCATACAAACCAAAATATAGTTCCTTTTACGAGACATGGGTGAAATTGGTCCTACAAAGTCAAGGGCCCATTTTTTGAAGGGTTCTATCATAACTTGGGCATGCAAAGAAATTTTTTCAGTTGACATTGGTCTTCCTATCCTTTGGCAACTATCACAACTTCTCACATACTTGGCATCATCTTTGAAAATTCTAGGCCAATAATAACTTGAATGTAACACCTTATATGTTGTACGTTTGTCAGAAAAATGGCCACCACATGGTGCATCATGACAACTTCGTATTATTTCTAGTACCTCATCCTCTCGGACACATATACGAATAATTAAATCAAGACTTGTGCGAAAAAGTTCATGACCAACCCAAGAGTAATTAACACTCTGTGTAATAATTTTTTGCTTTTCATGAGGTGACAAATGAAACAGTAACTTCCTAGTAGCCAAATAGTTTCCAATATCTGCAAACCATGGGGTATTGACAGAAAGGGAAAAGAGGTTCTCGTTTTGGAAACTATCATCAACAAGGATATCATCATCATCCTCATTTTTTTTCGGGAAAGATAATCAGCTATCACATTATCCTTTCCAGGTCGGTCAAGAACAGTGATATTAAATTCTTGTAATAACAGGAGCCACCTAGTCACTCGGCCATTAGTTATGGGTTTGTCATGATAAATTCAATGGAGGAATGATTTGTATGTACGAATAATTTGTAACCTGTAATGTAATGATGAAACTTGTTTATAGCATGAACAACTGCCAATAATTCCTTTTCGGTAACTGTGTAGTTTAACTCAACAGGGGACAAGTTCTTGCTCACAAAATAAATGGCATAGGACTACTCGTCCTTTTTCTTCCCTAATACCCCTCCTATTGCGGTGTCAGAGGCATTAGTGGATATCTGAAATGGGAGAGTCCAATTGGGCCCTCTAAGAGTTGGTTCCATAGGAAGCTTAGCTTCAAGTTTTCAAAGGCAGTTTGACATTTCTCATTCCAAACAAAATCAACATATTTTATTAACAATCCAAACATAGGTGCAACAATCTTTGTAAAATTTTCAATAAACCACTAGTAATATATGGCATGTCCAAGAAAGCTTCTCACCTCTTTTTGAGTCTCGTGGGGTGGAAGTCTGACGATGACCTCAATCTTTGTAGGATTGAATTTTATCCCTTCAGATGAAACATGATGTCCTAGAACCACTCCTTCAGTTAACAACATTTTACATTTTTCATGACTTAGATATAGGTTCATTTATTGGCATCTGATAAGGACTTTTTCTAATTTGTCTAAGGCTTCCTGGTATGTGTTTCCATAAACTGTGAAGTCATCCATGTAGACCTCCACACAATCATTAATAAGATCGACAAATATCCCTAATACTGCTCATTCAAATGTGGCAGCAACATTAAACAATCCAAATGGTAAGACCCTATAGGCATAGGTTCCCCAAGGACAAGTAAAGGTAGTCGTGTCCTGGTCCTCAGGTGCTATAAGAGTTGTACCCACTGTACCCATCTAAAAAGGAAAAATACTTCTTTCCAGACAAGGTATCTAGAACTTGGTCAATGAAAGGGAGAGTAAAGTAATATTTTAGAGTGGCTTTGTTGAGTTCCTGGAAATCAACACAAATTCTCCATTTCCCGGTAACTTTATTTGGAACCACTACAAGAGGGGATACCCACTTACTATCGGAGATGGGATAAAGAAATCTGACATTTAACAACTTTTGGATCTCCTACTTGACTATATATTTGAGTGATGGGTTCATCCTTCTCTGGGGTTGCCTAACAGGTGTTAATTCCCCCTTGGGTATATATGTGATGGATGCATGTGTCAAGGTGTATACCCTTCATGTCAGTGTAGTCCCAGGCGAATGATCCTGATTGTTCTTTAAGGATACTTACTAACTATTTATGTTGGTCTGCATCTAGCCCAGATTTTATATGTAAAAATTTCCCTGGACTAATCTCTTAGGGAATATTATAAGACATGGAAGACTCATCTATATCGAAGATAAAGATGTCAAAGACAAAATGGATGGGTCCAAGTGTTCCTGAAATTCTTCCCCAAACATGTACTCAAATTGGGGAAAAGATCGTGGAAAATACACACATGTGATAACAAAAATAAATTGGTTTAGCACATTTTCCATTGTGTCCTCCTGAAGTGCCCATGCATGGTCACTTGGAAATACAAGTTCTTCCCATCCCTCATTCTCGTATGGACATTCAAGTCACCATAGATTCTCCATAATAGGTTGAGTTGGAGGGTAAATGGTGAGCTTTTGGATAGAGAGACTATTTGAGATGGTCATTTCCCCCTCTCTACAACTAATACATGCATTGGCTGTGGATAACCAAGGTCTTCCCAAAATGACGGGATGGCCTTTGGTAGGATCCTTTGAGTGAATGACAAGAAAATCTACTGGGTACTCCCATGAGGCTAAAGTAACCATGATATCATCTAAAATTACTTCAGGTATAAACCTAGTCTTATCTGCTAATTCCAAAATGGTTGGGGTAGGCCTAAGAAGAGGTTGTAACTGTAATTGATCCAAGGTAGTAGGGTTCATAACATTGATGGCTTCCCCTATGTCTATGAGAGTATTCCCAATGGATACCTCATTAATAGTTATGGTTACTATGGGGTTTCTTGGGTTCCCATATTTTGCTAGTTTTGGCTACTCTGATATGTACTCAGAAAGTCCTCCTACCAAATGTACTATAGGAGGGTCCTTTTGCTTTCTACATGGATTATTAATACACAATTCTTTGACTACCTTACTGTAGATTGGAATGTCTTTAGTGGCTTGAAGCAGGGGAATCTTGACACAAATATTCTTCAATTCATTCAAGATGTCAAATTTTGGTCGGGTGGTAGGTTTCTCGATTATCAATCGATCTGGATAAGGAGGGACCTTCATAATTTGTGGAGGTTCATTTTGGGGAAGTTTGGGTTCTTGGTTCTTCAGGATAATAACATATTCCCACCTAGTGTCATCCGTGGGTTGTTTGGTGGTTTCTTCTTCTTCTTGTTCTTGGATGACTACTAAAGGTCTCTGCCTATGCAAAATTTTTCCCGATCTTAGTTGAATTTATTGTAATGGAATAGGAGTAATGACATACGTCGGGAAGGCCTGAATATCAAAATTAAGAAGAGGTTGAGGGGGATTATTATTGGGATTCGACATTGGTTATGCCGGTAATAGTTTCGGTCTCGGGGAGCTTGCATTTTGAAATTGTAGCAGTTTTTGTTGTGGAATAGGACGTAAATGTGGTGGAACAAAACTTGGGAGAAGCTATAGAATGTTCGGTGAAAACTGAGGATTATGATGGTTGAACATAGGGATAGGTGGAGCTTGAGGGTTTCCTTGATTATTTTCTCCTCTCCATCCTTGAAACCAAAGATGTTGGTACTGAGTGGACCAATTTTTCCAACCTGGTGAGTTCCACTGTTGTTGTTGATAATAGGGTGGAACTTGAGATTATAGATCTGGGTATGTGGGTTGGTTCCTAGGCTTCCATGGCCTCCTAGGTGCATAAGAAGACTCCCAAGGATATCCACTCCTATATATGGCTAATAAATTGGGAAATGATGGACATTTCTCAGATGAATGGTATTCTATACCGAAGCCACAAACTGAAATGTTATCTAATGGGCATTCCCTTGAGGAATGATTCCTCCTGCATCTTGGGAAATATATTCTCATTGTTGCATTTTCCTCCTCCTGGTTCTTTTTAATTTTAAGGGTGTCCAATTGGGAACCTATTGTGCTTAAGATATCTATCTTGAAGTGTTGGCACAGGGGTAGACACATGGTTCAGTTCCAAGAGCGCACCAACAAGCCCTAACTACTGGCCCTTTTAGCTACACCTACGAAGCAGATGCAGTCTCATCCAAATCAGCTATGGGGGGGCTGCAGGAAAGAAATGTCTACAACCAAATGGAATATCAAGTGGATCCAACACTAGAACAATACAACATTGCATATATCACTTATCAACTTATATCTATTCCACACATCTTATCAGATCTACCACATTAATGCAATAGCAGTATATCAAGGGAAAATAACACATTATCAATCACACACACAAGACAGATATATGTGGTTCACCCTCTCTCTAGGGCTACGTCCACAGAACTGCACTTTATGATATATTAAGATGAAAGCATACAGTTCTGATCTGCACTCTCAGCCATCAGATCTTCTCTCTTCTTCTCTTGATCTCTCCCCTCCCTGCACAACCAGCTGCATGGTTGACCTTCACACACAACTGAAGATATTTCAATACCAGAAGTATCTCCCACTTAGCACTTCTCTCTCACACAACAATAATCTCTCACAACATACCAACAACAACTAGATCGAGACTAGCAATAACGACAACAACCCAACCCAGGTCCTCTTGACCTTTATTTATACATTACGATAGCTCATTGACATCCTTAGGCTGAAACCTAGGTGTCAAAACCCTAGATACCAAAACCGTAGGTGTCTAAAACCCTAGGTCAACTTGATCCGCATTTTTAGGGCTTCACCAGCCTGTCTTTCCTTCCTTCTCATGTGGTTCTCCAGAGCATATAATGGTGGCTTTTTCTGCTTGCTGAGTCATCCACAGTCCTTCTTCCTTGCTGACCTATCATCCTCGATCTCCTCATCCAATGACTTGTTTTTTTGGGCTTCTCTCCGTCTTTTCTGCTCTTTTTCTTGCTTCCACCCAGTAACAGTCACTGTGCCTTCTGTGAAGTTGCATTTTTCCTTTTCTTCCTTTTTCTTCACTTACTTCCATAACCAAGGGCCAACAGGCCCCCAACACTCACTCATGACTCATCCCAAGGCACTTCAGATATGATATTTCTGTTTTACTTTGACTTCAGAATGCACAGAGAAGCCTCTATTTTTTGTTCAATGCCTCCTCTCCTTCCTTGTGAAAACTGCCTTTTCTGTGTCTGGTACCCATTTTCAACTGCACCTGGTACCTAGAACCTTTTCCTCTTGTGTTTATTGAAAGTTGCGGGGCAGCTGGTTGTCATAGTACAAATTCAACCGGATCCCATTCACTAATCCTTCCTTCCAGTCTCCATTTAGAGTCTTCAATTGTGCAACTCCTCCTTCTGTAACATAGGTGATCTTATATGGCCCTAGCCAATGCGTTCTGAACTTCCCAGGATGTTTGCTGAACTTACTATCATATATCAGTACTAGATCACCTTGTTTAAATGCCTTCTTCTTGATGTTCCTGTCATGATAGGCCTTTTCTCTTTCCTTTTATACTTGCTGATGAAATACTGCAACAAATCCATCTTCTTCCAACTCGACCAACTGTGCAAGCCTCTATTGAATAGTGCCATGGTCATCCATATCTATAAAGGAAACAATTCTTAGGCTTGGTACCAAATATTCCATTGGAACAACAACTTCAAGACCATACACCAATTTGAAAGGAGTCTGCATTGTCAGCTTCTTGTAAGTGGTTCTATAGGCCCATAATACTATTGGTACTCTTAAACCCCAGTCATCCCTATTCACACTGCAAATATTGGTTAGTGTTGTCTCCAAAATCTTGTTGAATGCTTCAACTGTCCCATTTTCTTGTGGATGGTACGGTGTGCTCTTCTGATGGTGGACTACAAATTATTCAATCAGGGCTTCAACTGTCTTATTTATGAAATGTGTGTCTTGATCACTCATAAGGATCTTTGGGCATCCAAACTTGGTTATGAAGTCATCAAATATGAAGCACACAACTATAGTTTCACTACAGTCCTTGACTGCTTTTGCTTCAACCCATCTGGTCAAGTACTTTGTTGCTGTAATTATGCACCTTGCTACTATGCACTTTCCTGGTGGGTTTATAGGTCCCACAAATTCAATGGCCCACTTCTCAAATGATTGTAAGGACAACTACGGTGCTAAGGGCATGTCATCTCTCCTGGATGGTTTCCCAACTCTTTGGCATACATCACAGGCTTTGGAATAGTCTTTAGCATCTCTGTGTAAGGTAGGCCACAAAAGGCCATCTCTCAGAACCTTCTGCATAGTCGCTTTCCCTACGTATTGTCCTCCTGCGATGCCTTCATGAGCTTTTGCGAGGATCAATGGTCACTCTGCCTCCATAACACATCTTCTTAGTATCTCATCAGGTCCTAGCTTGTATCGTTGTCCAACTATAAGTGAGAAGTCTGCAGTGCGCACTACTAGTTGTTTCTTCTTGGGAATATTATACTCACTAGGTGCCATTCCTATTGACAGGAACTATATTATTTCTGTGAAGTGGTCATCAATCTTTCTAATGGATAGTAGTTGTGCATCCAACAGTGCATCCTCCAAAATGTTCAACTCTTTGCCATGTTCCAACCTTGACAAGTGATCAGGGTCTTTGTTCATTCTTCCCGGATTTGCTATGATCTCAAAGACATATTCCTGAAATAGCATAATCCATTTTCATATTCTCCCCCCCAACACTAGCTTGTTGACTAGGTATTTTAGTGCGGAGTGATCAATAAACATTTTAAAGTGTCCTCCCAACAAGTAGTGGTGGAATTTCTGTAGTGCATACACCATGGCTAACCCTTCTCGCTTAGTAGTGGTGTAGTTGATAGCTTCCTGCTAGCAAAATATAATTGATGATCAATATCTCCTTCACCCGGTTTTTCTAACAATGCTCCTCAGGCGATGTAATATGCATCAACATGTACGTGAAATTACTTGCTCCAATATGGAAAGACCAAAATAGGCGCAATAACCATTTTTTGTTTCAGTGTGTCGAATCTTTGTTGGTATTCTTTTTTCCAACTAAACTGACAATATTTCTTCAAAAGCTTCTCCATGGGTGTTGTAATATGGGCATATCCCTTAATAAACTTCCTGTAGTACTTGTGTGTCCCAACGTAGTGCGTAGCTGTTTGACTGAAGTAGGAGGGGTTAGATCAACTATAATCACAATTTTAGATGGATCAACCAACAATCCCTACTTGCATACAATATGGCCTAACAACACTCCAAATGGTGAGAAGAATATGTACTTCCTCAGATTCAAATAAATTTGACACTGCCTGCATTTGTCCAACATTAGCCTTAGACATTCAATATGATTCTTTAATAAACTAAAAACAGTCCAATCATCAAAATATGCTTCTAGAAATTTATGCAAGAACTCCTTGAATGCTTTGACCACCACCCTGGAGAAGATAGCTGGGGAATTCTTCAATCCAAATGGCATCATTGTATACTGATAGGAACCCCATTCTGTTGCAAATGTGGTCTTGTGGTGATCTTCCTTGGCAATACGGATTTGATGGTATCCTGAAAATCCATCTGTAAAATAATATACCTCTTGGCCTCCCACATTATCTAACACTTCATTAGTGAATGGCGTAGGGAAGGGATCATGCAAACAAGCATCATTCAGCTTCCTAAGATCTACACAAATCCTGATCTCTCCTATGTTTTTGTCCTGTACCACCATAGGGCTAATCCACTCTGACTCTTCCACAAGTTCTATAATTCCTACTTCCAGCATTTTGTCGAGCTCAATATTCACTCTCTTTGTAATTAGGTTTCAGTCTATAGGGTCTCTGTTTGACTGGTCTTTCATCTGGCTTCAAAGGGATCCTCATCTCTTCCATAGGCCCTTTAATTCCTTTCATATCAGTGAACTTGGTTGGAAACAAGTCTTGATATTCATGCAGTAATTATGTGATCTTGTCAATGGTAGCAACATCCCAATAATCTCCAACATTAGCAAGCTTCAGGTTCTGTTCTATTCCAATATTGACCTTATTAATCTTGATTGGTTGTCCAATGAATGGTAACTCAAATCCTGGTCCTTTCACATCTCTTTGGCCTTCTATTTCTGCAATGTTCACCTTTCTTGGATCATCGTCATCATCAACATTGATGTTGTAACAACCTTGTAGTTTCTGGAGAGGCTCAGTCCATTCGTCCTCTTCTTGTTCCAAAGGAAGGCTAGATGCCTCTTCAAATAATTTCTGTATCACAATCTGTAATGCTTGATCTACTGAGGGATATTGACTTTCAAATAAGAAGGTGGTTATGAAATTTTGAGTCATACCTTTCCAATCTGCAGTGATGAGGCACAAATCTGCTTGAAGGTACCAGTTGATAGGTGTCATGTCTAGTCTGTTGATGAATTTGTGTACCCACTGTTCTTGAGAAACATTTCTCTAGGCTTTCTCGTAGCTTCACACATGGTCCTTTGGGCAACTTCGACCTGTGTATAAAACTTCATAGCCTTCTACTTGTGCTGAGAACCACACAGTCATCAAGGTACGACATTGTACCCAATCTACAATGTTGTTTTTGTGTGTCCCCCACCATCTTGTTGGGCTTGCTTTAAGGGCCTCATCCATCGTCAACAATCTTTGTTGTGTTGGTACACTTTCTTCAAAGTCCTACACGAAGGTTTCTAAGGGATTCAAACCATCAAAGGTGGGTAAGTTACTTACTGTTGTGTTGATCCAGCGAACTTATCTGGTTAATCTAGCACATATTCTTGTAGATACTTCGTACATCTTATTCTTCCATTTATCCAGTGCTTCTTCTGAGTCTGATGAACATGCGTTGTCACTTCGCCAACTTAAGTTTCCATCGGTCATAGGGTTAATGTAATCATGTTGTCTGGATGTTAGTTTGTATATGTTTTCCATTTCATATGTGTGGTCTTCTTCTCTGATAGGTTCTGTGTATCACTAACCTTCATCTGGATCTAAGGGTGAAATGACCCTATGGCCATATTTTTCAAAAGTCATACGTCTCTTCTTTAAATCAACCACAGTGGAATTATTGAAGGCCCAATCAATTCCTAACAGTGCAGGGTAAGGACAAATATCATCAACTATCTCAGTTGCCTCAAAATCTACAAACGTTCTTACTCCATCGATGTTCACAGGGACATGCTCTAATCGTCCAAAGGGGCTGACAACTTGTTGATTGGCCATCCTGAGCCTGATAAGGGAATAGATCAACTTTGGTTTTCCCATCAGTGCCTAGGTTTTCTTTGTGATGACATTGACCTCTGACCCTAAGTCGAGGACCACATAGTCTATATCATATTATCCTATTTGAGCATTCAAGTGTAATTCCTTGTTTGTCCTTCTCTTCTTAGCGATCTGGTGTACTGCCCTGTTCAATGAGGGTTCTATCTTTCCTAGTTCATACTTTCTGATTAAACTCTGTAACTCTTGTATAATGTTTTCATCCTGAATCAACTTAATACAAGTATATATAAATTCCATGAGCTTTCTTACCTCTGTTCCTTCTCTTGGCAAAGAGGACTGATCAAATGCCAGAGGAATTCCATATTATTTTACTTCTAGCCATGTCTTTGATGAAGAGCCTTGATATACTTGGAACTCTTTTCTTGCCTCCTCAAATATTTGTCTTTCCTTATTTTCATCAAAGTTTTGGGTATTCTCAGTAGCTTTCCTGATTCCCGAGTCTTTTGTAGTCTTTCCTTGGATCAGTCTGTCTTCTCCTATAACACTGCCTCCTCTAGTGATAAAAACGACTCTGGGATATTCTCTGTGAGGTTCAACATATATCAATTCCACTTGCAGGTTCTGTTGAGGTCCTCGTCTTTCCTGAAGCTTAGCCAACAATAATGGAAATTCCTCAATAACATGCTCAAAGGAGTTGCAGTCGCTGCAAGTGGTACAAGGGTTATGAAAGTCCCTTGCAAGGTGTCCTGGTTGTGCACAGTTATAACACATTATCTTTCCCCGGCCTCGAACCATACGTCCTCCTCGTCCTCATCCTCTGAATCCACCACGAGGATTGAAATTTCCTCTCTTAGGGGAGTTGTATTGCGTAGTGTTTCCTTCTTGTTGTACTTTGCCTTGAATTTTGTATATATCTCTTGAACTTTCTTGCATGAGATCATAAGCCCTAAAATCCCTATCATCATGTCCCACAGACTTATAAAATGCACAATAAAAATTTGTGGGTGTCTGAACATATTTTTGCATGTAATAACACTCACCGGTACAATGTCTATTTCAACATATCTCACACCAGGGTAAGGTGACTTTCTTCAAAGGACTCAGAGATCCAGAGGCCAAGTATTCATGGAATAGGGGACAATGATCCTTGTCATGGCCCTCTGATCTTCATTTGACACACCATATGTCTTCTCTTTTATCTTTTCCCTTATCCTTTTTCATATCTTCGACCTGCAGAGACAAACTAGTTAGCTGACTCAAGATCTGGCTCATACATGAACTGGATTCTCCCATAGGGGTTGATTCTAGCTTCATGGCGATCTCCATCGCCTCAGCCTTTGAATCAATCTTCTGTTGCATCAGAGGAAATCTAATGTGTGGTAAGAGATCAACGATGAACCATTCTTTGTTTTGTTCATCTGGGATCTGAAAAGTCAATCGACCGGTTAAAGTCTTGAATCTCTGATCGAATTCCCAAACAGGTTCGACTACCTTCTGCTTGATCTCTTTCATCTATATAATACATTGTGACTCTGATTTGGGTTTCTTGAACTCTAAAATCAATTCATTCTTGGTCTCATTCAACGTCTTAGGCTGTGCAAGTCCTTGGACAAGCTTCATGTACCAACTCAGTGCGTGATCTCTTAGAGTGGTACTAAACTGGGTTCTTTTGATAGCTTTGTCGGTGACATTTTTAATATTCCATATGGCTTCACATAGGAACCAATGCTGATCAGGATCTTCAGATCCATCTCCCCTAAAGATAGGGATTCTCATCTCATCTTCCATAGATATTCCTAGGATATTCCTAGGTTTCCTGTCTGAGTATGCAGTGGAATACTAGTGACGGTGCTCTGGACGCTCTGGTGGCTTGGATTACTCTGATTTCTTAATACTACTGAATCAACAGGAGGGATAATAGAACTTACTTCAACAGTCTGTGCAGTTCCTGAAGTTTCAGGTTCTTCTTAGTGAAGCTCTTCAACTTTCCCTTCCTTTGTCCTATCAAGTTTTGAATGCTCCTCGTCTGTCAGGTCTGCCTCTTCTCCACTGTAGAAACCCTCATCTCCATAGTTATTCTTGAACATGTTCACAAGATGCACTTCTCTGAACACTTTTCCACTGCGCATATGTCCAGCCTGTGTGTCACTGTCACTATCTGAATTCCTAAACATTAGCTTCTCCAAATCCGATCGATCTACTGTATCTTCAGGATGTTCTTTTCATGCAATAACATCTTGATTCTTAACTTCAGAAAATGTAAACATTTCCCTCTAGGTCCCTTAAAGAAATATCTCTTGGCTTGGCTATATGACTCTTGTTGGGTATGTGTTATATTATTTGCATGAGTAGTATTTAGGTGGTTTTTTGGGAAATGTGACACCTACCTCGGGAAACATGTCATGTATTTAGGTGGTTTTTCTGCACATGGTTTTTTGCCGACGGTTTTCTATTTCCAGTTAAGGAATTAGGGTTTTGGACTAATCTAGGTCATTGGGTTAGGGTTTTGGATTCCCCTGGCTCCTATATGTATATTGTATTGTAAACAATCTAACACTATGAATGAATATAAAATATGTTGGTTTTCCCGGTTTGGGTTTCTAGGGGAAAAAAATCTGTGTAATGTTTGTATTTTCCATTGTATCTTTTTTGTTCTTTGTTGAATATCTATTTGCAGTAGATATTGTACAAGGTTAGGATTTACAACTCTACTATGTCGACAACAAACTCGGTTATGTACCCTCCAATGGTGCTATCAAACCAGTGATCTACTTCTCTCGACATGACGTTGTCAACTCTCTTGATCTTCTTGATCAACGCCGACATCCAAACTATAGGAGGTCTAGATCTAACTTCAAACTAGGTATCTGCTAACCTAGCTAACCACTCATATAGCTCTTGGTGGATTCCTCCAAATAATATCTCATGTATATTGGTAAAGATATATATTCCCAACCAATCCTCTGTACTCAGATTAGGATTTTTTTTTCTGGGCTTCAACGAAGTCCTTTTCTTGATCCTCTATCCACTCTTGAGTCTTTGTCTTTGATGGGAACCACCTTGACATTCCCTCAAGAAGATTCCTGTCCYGAAAACAAAACCATTTGTTGGCACAGGGGCAGACCCAAGGTTCARCTCCAAGAGTGCACCAACAAGCCTTAACTACTGGTCCTTTCAGCTACACCTRCGAAGCWGATGCAGTCTCACCCGAAGAAACTATGGGGGGGTTGCAGGACATAAATGTCTACAACCAAAGGGAATATCAAGTGGATCCAACACTAGAACAATACAACACGCATATATCACTTATTGACTTAGATCTATTCCACACATCTTATCAGATCTACCACATTAATGCAATAGTAATATATCAAGGAAAAATAACACAGTATCAATCACAGACACAAGACATATATACGTGGTTCACCCTCTCTATAGGGATATGTCCATAGAACTATGATTTATGATATATTAAGATGAAAGCATACAATTATGATCTGTGCTCTCAGCCAACATATCTTCTCTCTTCTTCTCTTGATCTATCCCCTCCCTGTGCACCTAGTTGCAGGGTTGACCTTCATACCCAGTTGAAGATCTTACAATACCAGAAGGCTCTCCCACTTAGCACTTATCTCTCACACAACAATAATCTCTCACAACATACCAACAACAACTAGATCGAGACTAGAAATAACGACAACAACCCAACCCAGGTCCTCTTGACCTTTATTTATACATTACAATAGCTCACCGACATCCTTAGGCAAAAACCTAGGTGCCAAAACCCTAGATACCAAAACCGTAGGTGTCTAAAACCCTAGGTCAACTTGATCCACGTTTTTAGGGCTTTGTCAGCCTGTCTTTCCTTCCTTCTCGTATGATGCTCCAGAGCATCTAACGATGGATTTTTCCGCTTTCTAAGTTATACATGGTCCTTCTTCCTTGCTTACATGTCATCCTCGATCTCCTCATCCAACGACTTTCTTTCTCGGTCTTCGCTCCGTATTTTCTTCTCTTTTACTTGCTTCGACCCAGTAACAGTCACTGTGCCTTCAACGAAGTTTGCATTTTTTCTTTTGTTCCTTGTTCTTCACTTACTTCCATAACCAAGGGCCAACATAAATTTTTCTAAAAGGTTTCCTATCTCTTCTCTTGTGATACCACCTGAACTAATTGGTTTTAAGTTTCGATTATAAGGATCCCAAACATTCTTCCTTGTTTTGGCTCTACTCCTTGAGTAATTTTTACACATTTTTCATATTTCGGCAAATGGTTTATGGGAGATGTCACCTGATGCCATCAGGTTAATCATCTCTAGATATTCTTCTGAAATTCCCTTAAGGAAAAGAGCCCAAACTGCATTCTCTGGGAGGTCATGGTATTTTGACTTCTGGGAGATATAACCAAATCGTTCCATATAATCTTCGAGGGTCTCGTCTTCTAACTGTTGGATTTTGAAGATGTCATTACGAGACTGTTTGGTCTTGCAGTAGTCTTGGTACTTCTTAAGAAATATGTCCTTCATGGCTTCCCAAGACCTAATGCTGGATTCTCCCAACCCCATGAACCATCTTAGTGCAGAGTCTTTGAGGGTGGCAGGAAAGAGTTTTAGTTTCTGGGCATCTTGTACATAGTTATAGCTCCTACACAATATGTCAAATTAAAATAGGAAGGTGTCTAGATCTTCACTGTTTTTACCATAAAAGGAAGGCAGTGCTGAGAGAGGAATATTCGTCATGTTGACATTTAGAGTGGTGTCCAAAATTGGAAACCCGAAGGTAGTTTCGGTTTGGTTTCCAGTTTCTTCTTCCTCCCCGTGTATTACATTGTTATGATCCTCCTGATCATCCATGTTGGTTTGGTTTCCAAAATGAGATTACTGGGGTGGTTTTATCTTTGAAGAGAACAAGGTTTCCCTTTGATGGAAAGGTCTTCCTACTGATTGGATGTATGGGACTCTACTCGATCCGGTTGAGACTATTGGTGCCAATGATTCTGTGTCAGTTTGAGAGATAATTACATTGGATGAAATACCAAACAAAATATTCACCTGCTCAGGGTTTATGATGTCCTCAAAATTAGGATCTCTTGGTGGTGGTGTAAAATAAAAGGTTGTATTGTTTGGTTCTGCGGAAGGTTCGAGTGGTCTTGCCTCTTGGCCCAATATGATTGATGCTTCAATTTCTTATTCTATAGTGCTCCCTGTGTTAGTCTCTTCAGAGACTATTTTAGCTCTTTGAGTTGAGCTAGCTCCTATTTTTTGGTATCAGTCTGCAGATTTAATAAGTGGAACGTCCCTTCCCCCAAAAATATCGGAAGGAACCTTGGTTGAAAGTTCTGATTTAGATTTAATGTATCTACCTTTTGGATCTCTAGGTCTATTCATGAAAGAAAACAACAAAAAAAGAAAAACTACCATTGGGTTTGGGGGAGCCTGCAATAGTAGATGCGTAGGTTCTTACATCTAGTATTAAAGTTCCCCCACCACCAATCTAATGCTAAGGTCTGCGAATGATCTATTTCCTACCTTGAGACAACTCCGCGACAACGATGCCAAAATGATGAGTATTCTATATGCACTAAAAACACACTAAAAACCCTCAATTAAATTGTCAACCCAGGGCAAGTAAACTTAGAGTTGTAGAAAAATATATGACAAGGTAGAAGGGCTGGTAGTAGTATAGTCTAACTAAGGAAGTGGCTATCTAAGGGATAATCTATTCAAGCAAATCTATCTAATGATCAAACCCTACTAAGCAACTTTAAACCATGTAACCTAAGTACTTTTGGGCCAAGGATCGATGGATAGTTCTAGGAAAACAAGTGAAAACCCTACTTGAAGAAAACTAGTTCAATTATAACAATAAGCAAAAGAAAATATTTAAGCATAACAATAAACAAATAACAAAAGCAAACTACTTTAACTAGCCTACCTAAATTCAATAAACAACTATCCTGTGAAAGCAAGTAAATAAACAAGCAACTATACTATCAAAGCAAGAATATACAAGTAAGCAATTAACCTATTAAATCAAGTAAACAACTAACTACCCTACGATAAATTCTACATCAAGTAAACTAAGCAAGACTACTCAATAAACAATTAACTAAACCAAAAGACAAGTGAACTCTATTCTTAATACAACTATTTCTAATTTACAAAAGGAAATCTACTTAATTGAAAGAAAGAAGAACTAATAACTAACTTGTAATCTATGATAAGCAAAACTGCTCTTTAATCTACCAAAGCAAAAGACTATTTATCCTACAACAACAATAAAACTATCTTCTGATCTACAAAAGCAAGAAACTATCTTTTAACCTATGAAAACTCAAATATAGTGTTGATGGTTGTGTGAATGTCTCTGGTGTATTATAATATCACGATGGCACTTGACAAAAAAAGATAATTCAAGAGGTATAAACTTGATATTGATTTCAATGGAAAAGTGGAAAGTGTGAATTAAACAATCCAGTGAGAATTTAGCCATCACAGAAACAACATTAATTACCCTGCATATTAATGTGATCATTACTTATGCATTAACCATCAACAACATAACGATATTATAATTGTACTCTATGCTATGTAAACAAAAATCATAACTACATTCAATCATTAACTAAAAACTGGAATTGCAACCTAAATCTAAGAAAGAAATTGCATAAAGTAAAACTAAGCTAGACCTATTTCAACAATTCAAATTGCAAAAAGAAAAATGCTTGTAAACATAAATTAAACATGATTCTAGCAAGTAAACTAATGAATAAATTAATTAACAACTAGTTAATCAAAATATAAACAACAATTAAGTAGTCAATCTACAAATAAAAATTGAAGCTAACCCTATCCATCCACCGAAGCCTTGTGAAAGAAAACATAAATTAAAATTATGTTCTACTCTGTTTCAAACTCTGTTTTAAACTTGATTTTAAAAGCATAAATGAAATACAATCTAATATTTAATCACACACAAGGTTAGTGTATAAGTTTGCAAACTTGTTCCTACTAAATACAAAGTTACTGCATATTAACAAAAGCCTTCATACTAACCTGCAAAAGAGAACTTACACAGTTAAAATATAACAACAAATTATATTACTAGGAAACAAAATAGCAATTTCATATACAGGAAATAAAATAAAAGACATCTAAGCTATGAAATTCATAAATAACACACATAATAGTTACCAGAATGATGGTGGCCCCCCCAACAAGTCGTGGTCACTTATCAAATGCACACCACAAACTCACCAAAGCAATTTCACCATTAAAACTCAAAAACACAGTTTTATATAATTCTGGCAAATGAAAATGGCAAAAGAGAGGAAAATCATGTTTGTCTCTAACACACTACTTCTTCAGCTGCTTAACTATTGTATGACCACCATGGTGGTATTTAGAAGCTTTACAGACCAAGAGGTTGACCATTAGAGAATCGAACCTCTTTTATAAACAGTAAATTACACTAATGGTGCCCTAATTGCTGAAATGGAGCAAGCCAATACTCACCCTTCTCAACAACCCAAACCAAGTTGTCAAGAGTTCAGTAGCTGGAGGGGGCAAGCATGAGAAAAGCCCATGTTCCTAATTCACCCATCACTGGCCTCCAATACCATAACCGCCAAATCGCCCATCGTTTTTGTGCAGGATGGAGTGCCAGACCAGGTACCACATTGAGTACCGGATGGAGTGCTAGACTGAGTGTTGAAAGTAGAAACATGATACGATTTTTCCCTGTAACACTAAAAAATGTGAATTAGATCTATAAAAACATAAAATCATACTGAATCATACTCAAGATCATTATAAAACACGAATTATGCATACCTTGTGTGGATCATAGCGTTTTGGCACAAAAACCCTTCAAAAACTTCTTCAAAACATGAAAATGCATATATACATTCGGAAAAATTATTTACTAAACGTCATAAAACTGATCATATCTTTGGCCCAACACCATGCAAGGCAATGGAAAGGAAATGCATACCATACCATACCATACCATACCATTGCCAATGCATACGACCATACAATGGGAAGGAAATGCATACAATTGATAATACATACCATTGCCATTGCCAATGCATACCATACCATTGTGAATGCATACCATATTTTGGGATAAATATATGCACTATTAATTCACACATTTAATTATCAACCGAGGCTCGTAATCTTCGAGGTGCAGGTGTAGGAAACATATGATCAAAGCATAGGCTAACCTAATCTAAAATCGACAAAACAATCTTCAAACCTACACTGCAGTAAATTAACACTAATGATTCATCACTGGGACATAAGAATAAATTAGTGCTATAAATTCTTAGATCACGGTCTTTCATGCACTTAGGGTGATGTTTGTGTGATTAATCGTGGGTATCTTACTTAAGTTTTCTATCCTTCAAGGATTATTTCCTATAGCGGATCCACACTTAAATGCAATAAAAGAAACAAGCAAACGAAAATGAAATTCATGATCGAAACTAACACCTTATGAAGAATTTCAACGCGGGAAGGCCATATCTCATGAGTTAGTCCTTTAATTTGTCCATTGGCGATTGAAGCTATGTGAAATTAAAGTGCAAGGAATCCAAATGCACGTGAAATAAAACCAAGTGCAGGAAATAGAAGGATATTTGAACTATGAAAGAATAAAGTCAAAGAAAAAGCAAAACAATGTAAAACCAAACTAGATTAAAAAGGCAATGAGGACAATAAATGAAATCAAGCTTTAAATTCAGAGATAGAGTAGCATGAAAAATCATAAATTGAAAGCATATAAAAAGAGATTGAACTATATTAAATGCAATGTACCAATGCCTTGAGTGAGAGGGTGTTGATTTGAGTTTTATCTATTATGAATCAATTTGTAGAATACAAATTAATTGCAGAAAGCAAACACACAATATATGACTTTCAAACTAAACAATAATGCAAGAAGAAAAGAAACTAAATGTAATGCTAATATACAAAGAAAATAAAATATAACAACACTTATCACTCTGAGGGGCCCTTCCCAGAAGGTTACTGCTGCTAAAAAGACTCAGATCAAATGGAGATGGTGTACAATGTTGCAACAACAATCAATTCTTCATTGAGATTAAAAACTCTGTTTTTACATGGCTAACAACTCCTTAAAGCTTTCTTAGAAGAATAAATCTCTCATTTACAAAATATTCATGAAAAGAATGGCTCTTTCTCACATATCTATGAGGATTATTTATACATGAAATCCATGGAGGAATGGATGAAACCGAATGCCCAAACTCAGAAAACAATTTTTACAATTTTAGGATAAATCCCCAAAATATGGGTTTTTCATTAATTTGGGCAGATTCGAATTAGAGATCCACCCATATATTCTACACCAATTCGAATTTTGGAAAAGTTTTTTCTTTGTACTCAATTTTCACATTCTAGACAAAACCCATATCGTAGAAATTCTAGATTTGATACCATCTACATGGAAATCGAGCGTAAGTTGGCAGTTTGAGATTTTTGCTAATTTTTGTAGATCATTCCCCTTGAGATGGAGGTCCACACATGTGATCTGGGTGAATTATGACACCCATGTCTGCATGTAAACGTTGTTCTAGACAAAACCCATGTCCCCAATTTTCTTCTAGAATCATTTCAAATTTTCGAACTATTTCTAGTACTAGATGGTTGTTGATGCTAGTACCAGACGAGCACAACATTGGTACCAGACGAGTGTAGAATTGGTACCAGACGATCTGAGTACTAGATGACATGGAGTGTGGGTACCATATGACATAGAGTGTGGGTACCAGATGACTGTGCAAGTACCGGTTGACTGTAGAACCTTCTGGTACCAGATGACTTGGAGTACCGAATGACCTCCAGTACGGGTACCAGATGACTTCCAGTGTGGGAACATATTGTTTGGACATAGAAACATAGGATTAAGCCATCATCAACAAAACTATTGTATAATCATCCTTTTAATCACTAAAAATATGGAAAATAATGTATTAACCACATAGGATGAATAACAAGAGATAATGGAGGTTTATGCTGTAATTAGGAATATATTATGGATGAAATGCAGGGAGAAGGTGTAATGATTAGTGTATTTGTATGGCAGAAAATGTGACAAAAATGGATCCCAACATAGCCCCAAACCCAAGGATTTTCATGTCCTCATGCAAATAACGTCAATAACTTATGATACTATGCTTATAGATTTATGTGACATTGTTTTTTTTTTTGTGTAGGTGTTGGTTCTTGTGGAATGACACTTTGGAAACTATCACAGATTGAATTTCAAACAGAAAAACATAATTATCATAAAAATGGAGGGCAAGCAGTGGATGGGGTATCAACATGATGGTGAATGGTGTGCATGTGGGGAATGATTTATAAAATTATGGTGATGGTGGTCGTATGAACTTGGATGCCTGTATACTCTGTATCTTACATCAATTTTAAGACCAATCTTTACTTTGTGGTTTGGATAAGAAATAATGATTTCATCCTCTTTGAGATGGCTTAAGAATGCTTTATGATGTACAAAGAGAAGACACTATAAATGTTGCTTTGTATTTGTATACCACATATTTACTTTTCATTACTTGGTCTTATCATTAGAGTGTATCGTTCATTATGACAAGTGGAGTGAAGATGGAGGGTTTAATGAGTAGTTGTGATAATGCATAGTGGAGTGTGGAGTGGGTAATAATGGTTATGCATCATGTTTTCCAAGTTCTTAGTAAATTAAAAATATTTGTAGCAATTTTACCTCAAGTTACCCTTGCTTTTAATTCTAATGCATGTTGAAGTGGAAACTATGCAAAACATGATGAAATGTCTGCAGAATCATGATGTAGACTGTTGAAATTTGAAGATGAAGTGGAGCAAGGCTGAGAACTGATGGATATCTAGGAGAGAGTTGATGAATGTTGATCTGTTGAGATTCCTCATGTCTCTCTCTCCCCCATGCCTGTTGGTTTGCATGTTCTCATGCAAACTCTTATTAACACAAAACATGTTGCAAGATGAAAGAGGACTATGTGGAATTGGTGCATGTGGACTCAAGGATAGAAATGAAGTATACCGAAGCTGAGAGATGCTGAAAATATCCTGCAAAAAGTACCCTCGAAAAAAAATTAAATTTTTGTACTGTTGGTACAGAAACCTACTGGTTTCTATACCAGCAGTACCAGAACAAAAAAATCTAAAAGAAATTAAACCAATACTGTTATTATGAGAGAAGAAATATAAATTGATGTTATTCTTAAAGAAACAACCAAAACTTGAACTTTATTCATGCTTACAAATTTGGAAATGAAATTTATTTTAAAATATTACAAGCATAAAGGAAATTCCTAAATTACTTATTACATATGATTTCATCAATCATTAATAGTTGTTTGCTCAAGAAACCATGTTAATTATGACGGGGGATTTTTCCTCTCATCCTTGAACATGAAAACATGAGGAGATAAGTGGTCTTTAATAAATAAGAAACCGATAAGAAACCAGTTATTCATGTTTAATTTCTCAGAGAATTTCTGTCATTCAAGTGATATTGATAAAGTTCACATTTGAGTGCATTAGACTCCTACACTTATGGGTCCCACTTCTAGGACAATGACATCCTAGGTATGCATGCCATGGTATTAATACCATCTTACAAACATTCTCAAATGGAAATTAGATGAGGTTCATTAGCCTTTTGTTCAACCATGCATTCTTCTTCTTAAGGATTTACACAAGTATATTATTCATACAGAAAAATATAGATTAGGCAGAATGAAAGACATCAAAATCAAAACCCATTGCCAACAAGCCTGTTCAGTACTCCGATGGGGTAATTTTGACATCTAAGAAATATCCTTCTCAGGAATAATGCCCCATTGCCCAAAAGCCTGTTCAATACCCTGATGGGTTTGCCTAGTTATACCATAGGCTGATACCCACTGCCAACAACCATGTTCAGTATCCCAACGCGTTAGCCTCTTACACCCATTTTCCATCAAAGGCTCTTGTCCCAATATTTACCCTTAAGATAAAATTTGTAGATTGATTTCTCATGGGTGAATGGGGAAGCATCTTTGAAAACCTTTTTACAGGATGGGATGGTATTGAGTTGGAAGATATTTTATACATTGCCCATAAAATATTGTCCATATGAAAAATAAACTTATGTATTGAGATTAGTCTAAAGACATATCATGGTCAAACTTATTTAATGTGTGGTGGATGAGGCCATGAGAGAATGACCTAAAGGTGCCTCTAGTCCTCAAGTTCATGTTCTCCATATAAGATTGTGTTCCCTCACAAGTAAAAGTTTCATTCACTCTCCTGCTACTATTTGATAAGAATGATTGAATAAAAAGTTCTGATATGAAACTAGGACGTACAAGTTACCTATGGGCATCATTATGTAGACCTTAAAGATTTTGTAAATCCCCATAATATTTTAAAGATTAGTATTATGAGCAATTGTTATTATTAATAGTCAGAAATCTGTATGTAATAATAAGAAGAAATATCTTAAGTTGTTTTGGTTTTTGATATTATATCACCAATATTATCTTCATCTCATTTCATTTATTTGAAAAGAAACATGAAAATATGTTGCATTTATGTAGAACTAGGTTAACTAACATGCAACTTTTACTCTATCCTATCTAAAAACAAGAAATTAAATTTCATGTGTAAGAATATTTCCAATGTAACCATGTGCGTAACATGTGTTGAAATACATTCATACTCGGGTTTAAAAGATAAGATTTAATGTATACCAAAGTACGAAGAACCAACTTCTTTAGTGATGATGTGAAGAGTTGTTGAAGAAGAGAGTGGTTGTTCAATCTGGTTGTCGTTTGGAACCGATGTTCGATATAGTCATGATGTTCCTGGTTCACTTCCTCATTTAGACCACTCTTCATGTCTCCCTCTGTCATGCCAGGAATATCATCTTCTTTCGAATAATTGGTCTTGTCAGTGCATGGAGGATCTTCATAAAGACATATCAAAAACTCCTCGATCTTAGGTTCTAATGGTGGATCTCCATCGAATGTGGTCCATGATTATTTAGTCTTTCCTATAGGTTGGAAAGGGTGATTACAAAAGGATTTTATATCCTCTTGTGGATGTAGCTCATGGAACTCTTCTTCTTCTATCGCTTTCAGAGAGACAGATAGGTTCTCGACTACTGTCAATATTTTCTCTTCCTGAGAGGCAGAGATCGCAACTGCTGCTAGGATTTGAGAAAGTTCTTCCAAACTCTTGATCATCTTTGAGTTCTTGTTGCTGGTTGATGGGTCCTGATTCACACATGGATTAGTGTAGGGGGGGTTCTTATAGTTCCCAAAAACTTTTAAAAATCCTAAAGAAAAAAGAAGCAAACTAAAATAAATGTAAGCAAAATAATTATATACTTGAAGCGTCACCGTGATACTAAGACCCTGCTGTCACCTAGTTATCTGTTCATACAAGTTAGCTTCTCTTCTCATATATAAAAAAATGACTAATTCTAATAAAAAACAAATTCTAACTACTAAAAGGAAGAGGACAACCTAACTTTGGAGCAACCCCACTAAAGTAGATGCATGGGCTCTTCCCTCACATCTTACTGTCTTCTCTCCACCCTTAGGTCATCCTTAAAATCACACCACACTTGCATGAAAAGAAACACACTTGCATGAAAGGAACACTCAAGGATTTGGATAAATAAAAATTACAACCTACCTATGCTCTAATCCCTTTAGCACCTCCCTGACAATGAAGCCAAAATGTTGGGATAAATATATGCACTATTAATTCCCACATTTAATTATCAACCAGAGCTCATAAGATTCAATGTGAAGGTGCATGAAACACATGATCAGAGCATAGGCTAACCTAATTTAAAGTCATCAAAACAATCTTCAAACCCACACCGCATGAAATTAACACTAAGGATTCATCACTAGGACACAGGAATAACTTAATGCTATAAATTCTTAGATCATAGTGTTTCATGCACTCAGGGTGATGTTCACGTGATTAATTGTGGGTAGCTTACTTAAGTTTTCTGTCCTTCAATGATTATTTCCTATAGTGGATCCACACTTAAATGCAATAAAAGAAACACGCAAATGAAAATGAAATTCACAATAGAAACTAACACCTTATGAAGAATTCCAATGCGAGAAGGCCATATCTCACGAGTTAGACCTTTAATATGTCAGTTGGTGATTGAAGATATGTGAAATTAAAGTGCAAGGAATCTTAAGGTATGAGAAATAAAACCAAGTGCGGGAAATAGAAGTAGATTTGAACTATGAAAGAATTAAGTCAAAGAAAAAGAAAAATACTACAAAACCAAACTAGATTAAAAAGACAATCAAGACAATAAATGAAATTAAACTTTAAATTCAAAGATAGAGTAGCATGAAAACTCATAAATTGAAAGCTTATAGAAAGAGATTGAACTAAATCAAATGCAATGTACCAATGCCTTGAGTGAGAGGGTGTTGAATTGAGTTTTATCTATTACAAATCAATTTGCAGAATACAAACACACAATATATGGCTTTCAAACTAAACAATAATGCAAGAAGAAAAAAAACTAAATGTAATGCTAATATACAAAGAAAATAAAATATAGAACACTTACCACTCCAAGGGGCTCTTCCCAGGAGGTTAGTGTTTATTAAAAGACTCAGATCAAATGGAGATGGTGTCCAATGTTGCAACAACAATCAATTATTCTGTAGGGATCAAAAGCTTTGTTCTTACATGGCTAATAACTCCTTAAAGCTTTCTCACAAGAATAAATCTCTCATTTACAAAATCTTCATGAAACTAATGCCTCTTTCTGACAGCCCTATGAGGCTTATTTATACATGAAATCCATGGAGGAATGGATGAAACAAAATCCCCAAACTAAGAAAACGATTTTTACAATTTTAGGATAAATCCCCAAAATCTGGGTTTTTCATCAATTTGGGCAGATTCAAGTTAGAGATCCACCCATATTTTCTACACCAATTTGAAATTTGGGAAAGTGTTCACAAATTACACAATTTTTCACATTCTAGAAAAAATCCTTATCGTAGAAAGTTTATATTTGATACCATTTACACGGAAATCGAGGCGCAAGTTGGCAGTTTGAAATTTTGCTAATTTTTGTAGAATCATTCCCCTTGAGTTGGAGGTCCACATGTGTCAGCTGGGTGAATTCTAACTTATGTTTTTGCATGTAAACATCGTTGTGGACAAAACCCATGTTCCTGATTTTCTTCTAGAATCATTTCAAATTTTCAAACTATTTCTAGTACCAAACGGTTGTTGATGTTGGTACCGAACGAGCACAACATTGGTACCGGATGAGTGAAGAATTGGTACTAAACAAGATGAGTATTAGATGACATGGAGTGTGGGTACCAGATGAATGTGCAGGTACCGATTGATTGTAGAACCTTCTAGTACCGGATGACTTGGAGTACCAGATGACCTCCAGGGTGGGTACTGGATGACTTCCAGTGGGGGAACATATTGTTTGAACATAGAAACATAGGACTAAACCATCATCAACAAAAATATTGTATAACCATCATTTTAATCACTAAAAATGTGGAAAATTATGTATTAACCACATATGATGAATAACATGAGATGATGAAGGTTTATGGTGTAATCACTAGTACATTTGGGTCAAATTACGACGGTGCATTCGACGCAATTGCCACTTTATATTGTCGGGAGAATGACAAACAATGAAACCCCTCAAACGTTGTTTCACATGACGTCTCTTTTTCGACGACATAGATTTCGTCGTTATTGCAACGTCTTGGAGATGGCAAGACTGACGTCTAGAATGTGGCAAGACCGACGTCTAGAACGTGGCAAGAGAGACGTATGGAATGTGGCAAGACCGACGTCTAGAACGTGGCAAGAGAGACGTCTGGAATGTGGCAAGACCAATGTCTTGAATGTGGCAAGAGAGACGTATTAAATGTGGCAAGAGAGACGTCTGGAACATGGCAAGAGAGACGTCTGGAACGTGGCAAGACCGACGTCTTGAAGGTGGCAAGAGAGACGTTTAGAACGTGGGAAGAGAGACGTTAAGAGGTATCATCTCCGACGTGGTTTCTATGGGAGAGACACTCCAAGATGTCGCAATAGAGACTATGTTGTAGGTATTTAAAAAAAAAATACATTATCAATACTAAGAGGGATAGGTACATTAACCTTTGCTAAGATACTAGCCATATCAATATTTAAATCTATATCATCGGTCTTAGGCAAGGT